>GL379899.1:299238-352893 GCA_000143925.2 Caenorhabditis brenneri | reverse complement strand
AGTACTGCCTTTTCTGAGCAACATATCTCAGTTGCCTTTGAAGTTATCAATAAGTGGTCAACTAAAAAAACCTTGAAAATTACATTTTCAACATTTTATTAGTTGACAACTTTTTGCTGACTTTAAAAACAACTGAGATATGCTGCTCCAAACCCATGAACAAGGTATGGAAGGTTCTACAGTAGTAAGGGTTCAATAAATGACAAATTTCTCTTTTCTTAATTTTCATTTCATTTTCCCTCAATTTGGAACTTTTTTTAAAATTCATATTTCTACATTCTCCGAAACCTCTTTCCCCATACCCCTACAAAAATGCACTCGACTCAAATAAACTCCGACCTTTCACCTCCATTCAAAAAAATATAAAAAATGCACCCCAAACCTAAAACTATACACAAAAAGTGAATCATGAAAATGAGTGAGTTTCAACAATGAAGAAGAAGAGCGGCCAAATTTTATTTTCAGTGTGCGTAAACAAATAGTAGAAATAAGACGAGAGGTTTGCAGTGCAAAACTAGTGATAGGAAGGAGAGTGGAGTCGGTTTTGGAATGGAATGGCAGTTAAGATAACATTTTCTCGATGATTTTTCAAGAGAAAACTAAGCCTAAAAGCCTAAATCTATTGCTCATTCTTCATGAATCAAAATTTCATTCCAATTTTTCCTATTCAAATAAACAAAATTTCTTGTAAAAACATGACAAAACAGGACAGTGAGCCAAAAAACTAACAATTGTGGTGTGGGCGGCATAATGAACCCAATAAGGGACAATGAACCTAATAAATCAAAAAACCATCTACCGCCCACAAAACGAAAACAAAGGAGACCAAGTACATAGGAATATATATTCAGAAGAAAAAAGTGTCATATATGCCATAAATCTGGGAAAGTAGACAGAAAGGATGGAAAAGGGGGAGGGGAGGAAGGAGAACAGGGTAGTAAGAACGGGAGAACCATGGAAACAGTTAGTTTTGAAATTTGAGAATGGAGGAAGGTGGGGGGATTAAAATTGGAAAAGTGTGGGGGTTTCATTTCAAATGGTGAGTTTTTGAATGAAAATCTAGAGCTTATCTTGGGTAATTTTTTTGAAAAAGCAATTCATGTCTGAAATAAATAGAGGGAAAAAAATTCTTGAAAGCAACCTTCAAAGCCGAAAAATTAGAGATTTGAAAATTTTCGAAAAAATCAAAATAAAATAGAGTTTTTGCAAAATGCAAGAAAAATGGATGACATATGAAAAAAAAATCGTGAAAAATCCAAAAGTCAATTGAATCAATTGAAAATCAATTGAAAAATGTTATTGTACTTGGAAAAAATTGGAAAAAACGGAAATATCGACTTTAGAAGTTCGGAATTAGCCAGGTTCCCCACATTTAGACTCTTGGCTATATATTTAGGTTTTTTAATGTGTACTTAGGACCATAGGCTTTATGTTTAGGCCTCACGTGTCATATTTAGGCTATAGGTTGTTAATGCTGATCCTAGGTTGTAAAGTTAGACACTAAGCTTTATATTTAGATCATAAGCTGTTAATTAGGGCTCCAGATAGTATATTTAAACCGCAGGCTTCGTATTCAGACCTTAGCATGTAATTTTTGGGCCATATTATGATCTTGTTTGTGAAATGTTACATTTTTCGAAATTTCAACATTACATACTTTTTCAGGTTTTTCAATCTTTCAACCGCCATAATGTAACCTGTCAGATTTGGAATTCGTCATTTTTCGCAATAATTTTTTTTTCATAACCCCTACATAGCATAATAAATACTCAAGAACTACAGAAAACCACTTTTCCTAACATAAAATCAGCTAAAACCTCAAAAAATGTGTATGCCAAACAAAAAATCTAACTTCCAGAAAAAATGCAACTCTGCAAGTTTTTTATTCCACTCAAAAACGAAGAACTACGCCCACAAACCTTCCCCCCCCTTTCCTCTTTCGAGTATCAATGAATTGAGGCGCCACTAGTGCCATCCTCCTTTTCCCCGTTTTTATCACTTTCCCCCCTCGCCTCTTCCAATCGAATTCCCAAACTGATAAGTAACACTCTGAAAAATTCCGAGTGCGTCACTTTTGAATCGAGTATTATCTGTTAGGGGCAATACACACCACTTTTAAGGCGTCAAAATTTTTCTTCGCCGTTGCTCCCTCATTCTTTTCAAATGTACTAAAACATCGGTAATACCTGTGATAATCTTATGGGAGAGGTGTTGAAATTGGGCGGGGATTAGAACTTTGAGGGACGAAAATGGACACATTTCGCAGAAAATTCCGGATGTGAAGTTAGGTGGGGTTAGTGATAAAAAACGAGGGAAATGGGAACTTAGGAAGAGAGAAAAAGGAGAAGGGAACCCCATTCACTGCATTTTTGAGAGGATGAGGTTTTATGTAGGGACAAAAAAAAGGAAAAAATGCACTTTGCAGAGTGGTATTTTTGCTGGACGTTGAAATTGAAGCGTTGGATAGTTAGAAAAAAATGTTGTTTGTTTTTTCACCTAATTTTGGGAAAACATGGATTAAAAAACCTCAAGTTGGAACCAGAAATATCACGAAATGAAGTTTCAAATTGATAACTTGATTTCAAGACTTTTTGAAGGTTAAAAACAAAAAAATTAGGAGTTTTCCATAAAATTTCGAAAAGTTACAGTAAGCCATTGAAGGGATTCGGAGTTTCTCCAGTACTGGTAGTTCCGAGCATTTTATCTCGGTTACCTTGAGAGTAATCAAAAAGTTTTTAACTGACAAAATGTTTTATTTGTATCAATAAACATCTTTTTAGTTGAACACTTTTCGAAATTTCCAAAGATAATTGAGATATGCTGCTCTGAAAAAGTCTTTTTCAACATTCGCCAGTACTATGAGCTCACAGCAGTATATCTCAGTTGCCTTGAGAGTAATCAAAAAGTTTTCAACTGACAAAATGTTTGATTTGTACAAATGAACATTTTTCTAGTTGACCACTTTTCGAAATTTTCAAAGACAATTGAGATATGCAGCTTCGAACACAAAATGCTAGGTGGGCCTCTTCTATCGGAGTCAAAACCATTACAGTAACTCAAAACGGATTGTTCTTACCCTCGTTTGAAAGATAATTTTACGCTGATTTCAAAAATATCATTCAATTTTTTCTATCATTAAACATGACTGAGCTACGGTAGTTCAAAGATCCCGATGCGGCAGGAGAGACGCAGAGAAAAACCGGGAGGCAGACAGAAGGCTTGTCCTCCTTCGCGTTTACTCGTTTCTTTCTCCGTGTTTTCAATTTGGATTTTGCACCCTAATTTTTTGTTTTAAGTCCAAATTTGCCAGTTTCATGATACTTTGAAACAGTCGAGAATTTTTGAACTTGATTTCAAAAAAGTTTTTTCGAAAGTTCGATCTATGACAAAAAAAAACCATTCTGAACACCTCCATTCACCACGTTTGCACAAAAAATAGAGCAAGATTCACCGGGTAAACATTTGTAAACAATAAAAATGTTGCATTCCTTTCCACTTTCTGATAAACATATACAACAATTGAACAAATAAGTTGGCGGTAAGGAGTGGAGAGAGAGGGAACGAAAAGTGTTGAATTCATGGAAGATGGAGTGACATGGAATAAAATGAGTGCTAGAAAAGTATTTCTACTGTAATCTCTGGGTAATTTTCCGATAGACTTCAGGTATTTCAACAGTAAAATTTGGGTTATTTTACAATAGCCTCCTAGTTAAAATTACAGTAAGCCACGAATTCAACAGTAATCATTGGATGAATTTACGAACAACTTCTAATAATAAAAAACTGCAAAAATAGGAAAAAAAATCAGGATGCTGTGTTGCAGATCTCCTAGAATTTGGAGTACCGTAAATTGGCGCAAGCAGTACTGTACGTTCAGGGCTGCATATCTCAGTTGTCATTGGATATCTCCCAAAATGGTCAACTAAAGAAATGTTAAACAGACGATTTTGAACATTTTACTAGTTGAAAACTTTTTGATAGCTGTAAAGATAACTGAGATACACCGGTTTGAACATTGATTACTGCACGATCTGGAGTAATAGAGCAATATTCATGATGATTCTGCAGCAAGATTCTCAAAACTGATAAAAAACTTTCAGTACCTCATAAAATTTTAAGTTTTATAGAATTTCTTTTTATTTCAAAACAACGTCATCTATAGTAAGTTTCGAAATGTTACCCCAAATATTCCAAATATTTTTGCAAAAAATTCTCCTCAAAAAAAATTTTCAGATCAAGGTCAAAAATGAGCAAACAGTGATAACTGGCAAGTGTTATAAACCAGCTGACTAACCCAGAATCGTAACAAACAAACACCATAAAAAGAGAGGAGAAGGTGGCACTCAAAACGAACAGGGCGTCGTCCGCAGTCCGGGAACCTCCCTGTTCATAAAACTGATAAGGAAAATGAAAATTACAGTCTAGTGAAAAATTGAACGAAATCGCCAATTCATGTGCTCGGAAGGGCGTCGACTGGGTCAATCATTACGTCATTATGGTTTTACGATACCGCACTCAGAATTCTTTGTCGAGTCGTTTTGAGCAAAGATTGAATTGGAAATGGGTGTGAGCTGTAGTGGAGGAAATAATGACCCATTATTGGCTTATCTAGAAGATGCTGAACTTTTTCAGGGGAGGTTTTGAAATTGAAATTTTGATTCAAAAGTTAATTTCTTTATTAGGTAATTTTTTGTTTTGGCTCATAAGCCCGTTCAAATCAATTTTCGACGCAACCTCTGATCGGAGTGTCTTTTCCTACACAACTTTGCGTCGATTCATAATTTTTCAATTATTTCCAATAATTGTTTCCATGAAATTCGGTTTTTCCCAAATCCGTATTTAGAAAGTGCTGTTTTACACAAAAGTTTTGAGTCCAGCAATCATTGATATTGGAATTATCCATTGCAAAAAAGGGAGATAAAAATAGCATTTAGGATTATGAAAGTCTGATGTTGGGATCACGATGAGACTTGGGCTTTTTCAATGTCAGAATGGTGTGGTCTCTTCAGACAAAATAACGAGAAGCTTTCCCTTTTTTATTCAGTTTTGCCCTTGCTTTGGTTTGTGTGGGCTCAAAATTCCGTTAAACCAGTAATAGGGACCCACCAAGTTTTATGTGTTTAGAGCAGCATATCTCGGTTACGGTCAGAGTTATCGAAAAGTGTTCAATTGGCAAATCGTTCGAATTGCACTAATGAACATTTTTTAAGTTGATCACTTTTGAAATTTTCAGAAATAATTGAGGTATGCAACTCCGAACATGCGATGCTAAACGGACCGTTATACATAGTAACGGTTATCATTTTCTCAGTTCCTGAGGGCACAAGCAAATATTATAGCAGAGATGGAATCACTTTTTAGGTCATTGGTCTCACAGATCGCAATTGCTGTAACCCTAAATTGTCATAGGAATAAAATTACGTTTTGAACTCATTGACCGGTCATAGATCAGTCAAAAACAGAAAAGACGAGCGGCTGGTAATAACAAAAATACCTCGCAGGCACTAGGAAACTTGACCATTTATGACGTCACCACGTGTACCCATAACAGACAAGATTCAAAAATTTGATCCTTTCTTCCCCATTCTAGGCTTTAATTGCGTTCCTGTTATTCTGAAATACAATTCATCATTGCTTCATTTATTTCAATTCTGGGAAGTGAGGGAAAGCTGAGAAATGTTTGGTTGGAAGATAGAGAGATCAGGGTGAAACGCATTCCTTTTGATAAGAGGACAAATTCTAAGTTCTGTGGAGGAAGGGAAAAATGGGTTCAGTGTGATGACAATGATAGGAAACTATCAATGACAGCTGCGAGAAAGGGGATATCAAGAATATGGCATAGTGAATTCGTGTGGTTTCAAAGACAAATAACAGAGTTAAAGACATCAGTACAAAAAGGGGATCAAAACAGCAAAAAATTGGTTAATAAAATTTTGAGTTACTGGGAAAAAATTGAACGTGTATATACAAGTTGAATTTCTAGTTTCTGATATAGGTTAACAAAGAAAGGTTAGAAAAATAACAAAAATAACAGAATGGAACGGATTTTGGCAAATAACATTATCAAAGGGTATTTAGAAGTTCCCGATTTTTCAGAAGAGTCGAGAAGCGTGTTGAACATCATTGAACGATGACTTTACAGAAGTGCTGATGTTAGTTTCCCATGAAAGGGATATTTATTCCGTACACCTGAAAATCGTCATTTAAAATCATACTTCAAATCGAATTTGAACCTCTGAAAGTTCCCGACGAATACTGTAATATATGGCTGCGGGGATTTCAACATCATCGATATCTTCAACGTCTCTGTAAACATCGAAGAGTTCTGGCTGCATTTGACAAGCGCGCTGAAAGTTAATAGAAATTTAAAAAGTTAGTGAATTCAATTGTTAACTAACGATCATGAAATACAAGAACCAAGAAAGAAGCCCAGCGTCACGTCGTGGTGGTCTTTGGCCGAGCGGTGGCGGTGGGAGTGGCACTGGTGAGGATCGACGAGCTGCTCTTGGCTGTATATAATCGGCAGCTCTGCGAACACGACGTCTCAACTGAAGATGATGATATTTCAGATCAAAAGTCTTTTTGAAACTCACATGACGTGGCAGAGCCGGCCGTTGGCGCACCGGAGCCTGATTACGAACAATTGGAGCCGCCTGAAAAGTGGATCTTTTTGAGTCTAGGAACATTGTCAGAATTTTCGGTTGTCTTGAAAAACAGAGTTGTTATTAATAACTTGAATCGATAGTCTCAAAATGTCTAAACTCCAAAAATAGTGATTTATTAGGTACTGCGTGTGTAGTAAAGGATATCTCAATTGCCTTCAAAGATATCAATAAGTCATTAACTGATAAAATGTTTATAATTTGTTGGTCAACATTTTTCTAATTGATCACTTTTTAAAATTTCCAATGACAATCAAGATATGCAGCTCTGTACACACAATGCTGGCCGGGCCTCTTTTGGCGATGAAAAAACCCTCACAGTAACCCAAAACAGATTATTTTACCCTCATTCGAAAGAGAATTTCACACTGAATTCAAAAATATCATTCAATTTGTTCTGTCACCTAAAATAACCAAGCTACTGGAGTTCAAAGATCTTGGTGCGGCGGTAGAGACGCAGAAAAAACATTAGGAGCAGATAAATGGCTTGCCCTCCTTAACATTAGCGTAGCCTCTTTTTTCGTTTTTTCTATTGGGATTCCATTCCCTAACTTTTTTGTTCTTACGCTCATTCGGAACAAAATTTCATGCTGTTTCCAAAAATAACATTCAAAATTTTCTATCACTTAAAAGTACCAGGTTACGGTAGCTTAAAGAACCCAGTGCGGCAATAGAGACGCAGAGAAAAACTAGGAAGCAGAGGAATATAGACAGTATCTTTTTTCAAGAATTATATTCGACAGCTTTTTCTTTTCGTAACAAGACTCACACTTCGAAATTGTTGCAGCAGTTGAAGCAAATCGTTTCTTCTGAGCGGAATCGGTCTGATTCGCTGATCCCGGCGCTGTGGTCGCTGATCTTGCAATCTACGGACACGATTTCTCAACTGAAAATAGGTTTTTATTTTGAGTTTTGGATAACTTTTTGTGAAAAGAGGTTTGTTGAATTTTCCCCACATGATAATGCCCCGAACTCCCTTATTCGAAGTTACGGTACAACAACTACTACATGTTTAGGACAGTATATCTCAGTTGTTCGAGGGAATTTCAAAATGTTGTAAACTGAAAAAATGTTCAGCATCATTTTCTTAACTTTTTATCAGTTGAAAATATTTTGATAACTCTCAGGACAACTGAGATATGCTGCCCTGAATATAGGGTACCGGGCGTACCTCTATCATGAAGTATCATGAAGGAACAACCAGTTTTTTAATGCGGTATATCTCAATTGTGTGTGAATATTCCAAAATGTGGTCAACTTAAGTTGTATTCATTATCACATTTTTCCCATTTTATTAGTTGAAAACATTTTGATAACTCTCAAGACAAATAAGATATACTGCTTTGAATACATAGTGCATGGTACATCTACCATAGGTCTAACAGTAATATGGTATCTTCAAAGCAATATATCTCAGCTGATGATAACAACCACAAAACATGGTTAACTAAAAAAAGCTATGTCATCTCTTCTATATACTAAGCGGCAAGCTCTGTCTGTGTGTGTGTGTGTCTGTCCAGCACTTATCACTGAATAACTTTTGTACCCCTCGACCGTTTTCTATCATATTTGGCACATGGTCATGGGTCCCCGAGCGCTTCAATTCTATACCGTTTGGAGCTTGGGTTACTGTAGGATTACGGTAGCTACAGTAATCCGAGCTCCGAATCGAATCTAAAAAGGGGTTCAGAGTGCTCAGAATTGTTCCATTTTTTGCATGTACTACCTAAGGGACCCCAATAGTACACCATCAAAAAATGGTGGAGATTACTGTAGGATTACGGTAGTTACGGTACTCCAAAACTCCACGGGCAAGCGATAGATAGATAACTTTCCAGAAGCTTCTCGAAGCCTCCGGAAACTTCCAGAGCTTCCAGAAGATCCAGAAACTTCTAGACAATTCTCGAAGCGTCCAGAAAGTTCCAGAAAGTTCCAGAACTTCCAGAAACTTCTAGAATGTTCCAGAACTTCCAGAAACGTCAAAACATTTGATTATTTTGGCGGGAATTCGAATTTTCAAAATTTTTGGAGGGTATTCAAATTATCAAAACTTTTGGCGGGAATTCAAATTTTCAAAATTTTTGATGGGAGTTCAAATTTTCGAAATTTTTAGCGGGAATTCAAGTTTTCGAAATTTCTGACGGGAACTCAAATTTTCAAAATTTTTGGCGGGAATTCAAATTAGCAACATTTTTGGAACAGGAAGTAGGCTTAGGGTGCATCACTGCCCAATGATCAAAAATGAGTTTAAGCGTGGCAAATAACCCCCCATTGAGGAGCGCAGCGACGAACAAAAAGGAGGTGAGCCGCCGTAGGCGGCGCCACCGACTGGTTCTATTCTAAACGTTTTGTAAGTTACAAACTTTTTGATAACTTTCAAGACAAATGTGATATGCGCCTTTATCTTAGATTTTATGGTAACATCGTATCTTCAATGCAGTATATTTCGGTTGCTTGTTAAAATTTCAGAATGTGGCCAACTGAAATTATGCTCATCTTCATATTTTCGATATTTCGTCAATTAAAAACATTTTGAAAACTCTGGAGATAACTGAGATTTGCTGCTGTGAACAAATACTACTTAAGAGTGATTCTATGAGAAACATGAGCATAGCTGGCTTGACCTCCGCACAGTTTCCCAGAATTGAATGTTTTTGACCGATATTTTGTATATCCATAGCACAAGGTCACACAAATACAAAATTTTTTTTGTATTTGTGTGACCTTGTATTATGGAAATACAAAATATCAGTCAAAAAAATCCAATTCGGTAAAACTGTGCGGACCAATGCTCAAGTTTCTGGGAAAACTGCTGTTAACATACCTCTATCATCGGTTTCACGGTAATACAGTATCTTCAACGCAGCATATCTCGGTTGTTTGTGAATATTTTAAAACATGATCAACGGAAGGTGTGTTCCTCACTTTATTTTTAACATTTTAACAGTTGAGAGTTTTTTGATAACTGTGAAAACAACCGAGATATGCTGCTCTAAACGTAAGTTACTGGGCGTACCTCTACATAGGTTTTACTAAAAGACTGTACCTTCGAAGCAGCATATCTCAGTTGTTTGTCAAAATTTCAAAATGTGGTTAACTTAAATTGTGTTCATTATTACATTTGCGACATTTTATTAGTTAAAAACATTTTGATAGCTCTGAAGACAACTGAGATATGCTGCTTGAAACATACAATACTCTCTTCCCTCCTCTCCCCCTTTTTTTCCTCCCTTCCGTCATTCACCCTGTATCGTGTCCCCCCTCAGTCTCCTCTTCCCCTCCTTCTTACTATTAGTACCGAAAAAGTGAGAACAGCGGATGACGCAATCCTACCTCTCCCCAACTCGCTCTATCTAAGCAGCCTGGTCATTCAGAAGGTGTCATTAGGAATTAGGAACAACAGATCGCGGTATATCTCGGTTGTTTGTGAATATTTCAAAACATAGTCAACTAAACAAATGTTGATCAATTCATTGGGAACCTTTTGTCAGTTGAAAATGTTTTGATAACTCTGAAGACAATTGAGATATGCTGCATCGAATGTCCGGTATTTGGCGTGCCCCTATGCTAGATTCTCCGCTAGAGCTATTGGGAGAATACAAGAAAGTAACATTGCGGCCCCTCACGTTTCGTTTTCTATTTTGAAGAGAAACTCACATGGCGTGGCAACCCTCCATGTTGTGGCTTCCGAGTGCGGCGTTTGCAGTTGATGGATCTCTGTAAGATGATAAGTAAAAATTGAGTGCAGTTTCCAGATATGAGCTACTACAAAAAAGGAAACTAGAGAGAAACTTTTTCGCGAAATTACTGGAATAAGGGTCAGAGAAACTGTATATTCTTAATCAAAACCATTACTTTTTACTGATTTCTGTCTTCTAGAATTTTTCTCTCACTCAGAATAACTAACCTGCCTATTCGATGGACGGTAACCATGGTTGATCATATGATGATCTGGTTCCGAGTTTTGATAGAGGCGGTCTATCATCTCTCCATAGTCGCCGTTTCCGGGAGAAAAAGGGTGGTCACGGCTCGTCATGTTCAATGAGTACTGTCTGCCACTCGCCTGGCCGTTAGTCAGCGGGGAGAGGTAGGGTCCAGTGGGCGGGGCTAAGGATAACCAAAAGCAGAGATGCCTTTGATATATCATGATGATTGTGTTTTGGGACCGTATCGGCTGGGGCAAGAATGAAATCCAGAGCTGAAAAAAGAGAGTGACTGAAAGTACAGATTTTGAAGACACTAGAAACATTTTTTTTGGTGGAAAAAACGATTTTCACTTCATTCCTTGCACGGATCATAGTAATCTAGAAAAGTTGCAGTAACGGAAAAACAAGAAAAAAATCTTTTGAGTAATTGACTTCCGATAGCTGTGTTCACTTCGACATGAAGGAGGAGACCGGCTGGTAATAGCGAAGGTGTTTCGATAACACCTATTGGACTATTCATGACGTCACCCTTGATCGAAAAGGGTTTAGAAGTCTACTAATTTTTAGCTTTCATTAGATTTCTCAGGCTTTGAAAACCAAAAAAAACCTTCTTGTTATCACTGCTTTATTAGTATTAAGTGAAATGGGGAAGTTGAGGAATCATTGGTAAAGAAAGGTTTTTATGGGATGAAAGTAGAGAAATCAGGTGAAAAGAGGGAGATATATTGTGGACGAACAAGTTTTATCTCAACGAGCGGGAAAAGTCAAAATGAGGAGGTCAAAAATGGGATTCGTTAAAGGGAAAACGAAAGAAAGGTTAGATATCATAAGAAAGGAGAAAGATCGAGACAGGTGAATAGAGTTGCTGACTGAGAACTACAGGTAAAATGGCTTAGCAGATAGTTTTTTTGACGAAAAAGAATGAGATACAGCATTTGAGAAAAAACAGTAATGGGAGATATAATACTCTTGATGGCCTGGAAAGGGGATTTGAATGGTGAATTTTTAGTTTTGAATACAATCAAATTTGGAGATTTCAGAATATAAAATGCTAATGGGAAAGGAGGAGGTGGATGAAGTTGGGGTTCAGACAATATTATGAAAATGAAGGAAAGGGGGAAATCTGCGATAAACAAAGAGGATGGGTGTAAAGTTAGTGTTGATTCCGCTGTTCACGCTGATTGGCCCTATTGGCGCGCAAAGCATCCAGAAAGCTTCTTCTTTCTTCCTGAAAATTATTGATAGTTCATATTGAACTTCGAAATTGAAAACCTACCCGTGTGAGTCGTACCAAGATCCATGCAAAAACGGGGAGTGGCAATCCCCTGCCAATAGGCATCACTTCCCTTGCTTCCTGAAATATGAAAAAAATTTGATTTGTTGAATGAATGTTTTTGGAATACTTGTGAAGGGCCGGGCCGGGCCGAGACACGAATTTCACCGGCCCGGAAAATTACCGCGAATTTTGAAAAATCGAAAAAATAAACCCTAATTTTGTACTCCGGGGGTAAATTGAGCATGAGAACAGTAGTTTTAGGTTTTTTGAAGGGTTTTATTATGATGTTTTCTGTTAATGTCAGTTCTAGACGACGATCTAACAACTGGATGGTCAGCCACGGTATCCTACCACGGAAACTACCGTATAAATTTAATTTTCACCGCAAGATTCATTGAATTTCATCAGTTTCCATCGATTTTCAACAAATATTTATTGTTTTTGGAAAGTTTTTCTGATAAAGAAGCTGAAAAATCGCTGAAAATTGATGGAAGTTGATGAAATTCGATAAATCTTACGGTAGGAATTAAGTTTATACTGTAGTTTTCGTGGTGAGACAACGCGGCCGTCAAGTTATCGGAATTTGGCAACAATTGACTTTTACAGAGAGAATTTTCATTCAAAAAATGTTGAAATTCTGAAAAAAAATTCGAAAAATTTCAAAAAAAAAATTCAAAAATTTTCAAAAAAAATTTCAAATTTTTTGAATCCGGGCCGCCGGGCCGAAATTTCACAAGTATGGTTTTTGGAAACTAACACGGGAGAAGTAACGATTCCAATCCCGCCATGTTGCTCCATGCCCAGGTGGTCTAAGGTGGAGATTGGGCTGCTGAAAAATATTTTTTTGTTTCAAAACTATTTTTTTCAGACTAACCTCCGGAAGAAGAATAGGAGGATCATCCAGCTTCATCTCAAAACTGGTGATGAACAGTCTTTCTAATAACTGCGCAAGGGTGAAGGGTCCTTGCGGTGGCGGTGGTGGTCCGTTCACGAAAAGCTGATCCAGCGCCTCTCGAATGGTCCTCGGAGGGTTCTCGTTGTTCTCCATTTTGATATCTGAGACAAGTAGTACTTTGTTTTCTTTAGGTACAAGGAAAAAAAAACGGAGCTAAGCTAGGCATAAAAACTAGAGAATAGTTAGTGAAGTCCATTTGATTTACAACTGACTTCGACAGACATTCGAGCGAGCGGCACAATGACCCTGTTGTGGGCTCGTGAGCATTCAGGCCGCGATCATTTAAAAGATAAGAGTGTTTTTTGCTTCGGAAACACAAATAGCTATTACCGTAATCTTGGAACGATTTCTTCACTCAATTGTTTATAATATCTTTTAGGGGTCACATCCACCAGACACCTCTTTTTCCTAATTCCTCATGACACCTTCTGTTCGGCTTGTTTTTCATGTACGACTTGTTAACATAAAAATTTTAGGAGAGAAGTAGATCGGATTACGTTGTTACTTCGTTACGATACGGGGTGGATGATGGGAGGAAAAAATGAGAAGGAATGGGACTAAAGAGGGTAGGGAGGGGGGCGGAGACACAACAAGAGGAAATGGAACTCCAAGTAAAGTCCCGGTTAGAATGAGGACATAATTTTAAGAAAAACAGAGAGTCCTAGAACTGAGTTAGCATCATGAAACGGGGAGAAAAATTGAATAAAGCTAAGGAAATTCGGTTTTTTTCTCAATTAGAAACATCCAATTTTCTCAAATTTCAATTTTTGGGAATAGTTTGGACACTCTGTTCTCTACAGTGGGTTACTGTAGATCTGAATTTCGAGGGAAAGAGGACCCAAGAGAAGAGCAGAATTCACAAAATTTCACGGAGAAGAAAACTCCGAGATACCTATAGCATTAGAAGAGAAAACACCAAAAAAACCTGAAGGAGTTGGAAATTGAACTTTTGCTTACTTTCCCCTTCTTTGAACTGCTTTGACGAAACTTTTGGTTCACCCCGCTCGGCACATAAAAAATCACCGTGGAGAAAGGTGGTAACCCGGGTTGCGTAGTTTTTCCTTTCCTTCAAAAAGAGAGCAGGTGGTAGGAGAAAGCAAGAAGATTAACAACATCCATTTTTTGGGAATACACTACTACCGATGAAAAATGACTAAACCCGTTTTTTCCCAAGTTGAAACATGTTTTCCCAAGTTGAAACACCAGTTCCTTCTTGAAGAAATCAAAGATGAGGACGGAAATCAGTTTGAAAAATGAAACGAAAGTGTTAGTCACAGTCCAGCACTCATACCGTAAACCTTGTATTCTACGCGGACCTAGTACTGTATTTTCAGGACAACATATCTCGGTTGTCTTTGAAGGTATCAAAAAACAGTCAACTGAGAAAATGTTACACAGTAAATTTTGAACATTTTACCAGTTGTTGCTTTTTTGATAGCTGTTCAGACAATTGAGATATGCTACTCTGAACATACAGTACTCACAAGTATGCCCGGGAAGAGCAAAAAGAGAGAAATGAAGTGATTGGCGGGGAAAGGAAGGGAGAGAAACGAAATTTTTTCGACGAACATATTCAGAGCAGCATATCTCGGTTGCCTTCAATGCTATCGCAAAATTGTCAATCAATAAAATGTTCAACGAGACATGTTATACATTTTATTAGTTGAAACCTTTTTGATAGCTTCTCAGATAGCAGAGATACACTGCTCAGAACATACAGTATTAACCAGTGTGCCCGGGAAAAGTAAAAAGGGAAAAATGATGTGATTGGCGGGGAAGACATCAAGAAAGAGTACAGAATGTGTTTTTGGAGATGAAAGGAAGAATGGGTAATGAATCATATAAGCGGTGTAATAAATATGAAAATTGGGGATGAGAATAAGCGACAATAAAAACGAGTAAAAGTTCTCCAAATAAACCACCAAAAGTGCAAAAGATTTGAATTTGAAAACGGTCAATTGACAGTTGGCTGTAGACAAAGAAGAAGGAGGGAGGAGAGTCTTTTGGAGAAAAATAAGTAATGGTAATAATTCAAATCTCCCATATAGCCTTGAATATTAGTTTTTTCAGACAATGGCAATGAGTTTATTGCGCGTTTTCCCCCTCTTTCCTTTGATGTTGCAAATGCCAATTGCGTCATGAGAAAAAAAAGACACAGGTGGGTCTCTACCCTCACAAAAAAATAGAGTGGGAATTGTGTTTCGGCAACCTAAAGAACTAAAAAAAGGTTCTGGGAAAGTTAATTGCGTCACAAATAGAGTTGGAGTTCACAGTAAGCTGGGGAAAACTTGAAAAACTATACATTAAGAACGCTGACTGAAAATTTGAATTGTAGAATGATCCGGGGTTGGGATAGCCGAGGGAAAGTTTTGAAGCCGGTCCTAATTCAGGTATTTTTTTAGGCACGTATGTGTTTAGAAATTGGTGAAGGAAGAGATTAGGGACAGTGGGAAATATAATATAAATTTTGGGGTATTTAGAATTTTATCAAAAACACTTGGAACCAGAGAAAGGGCCATGAGAAGAACTGGATGAGCAGGAGAGGAAGGAAAAGTAAAATGCGTAGATAAAAAATGGATTTTGCATAAAACGAGGTTTTCCTCCTGTTTTTGTCTTATGGTAAAATAATGGATAGAGAATTATGTGAATCATCAAGAAAAAGTAGAAATACAACTTGTGGTTTTATCGAAAAACATTTCGAATGATGAGAATATTGATGAAGAGGGCAGTATAAAAAGTGGCGAGATGAATGAAAACTGAAAGATGTATTAGAACCTATCTGCTCTCTTTAGGAGAAAGTGAAAATGGTGAGATTGGTGGAAGAGACATTCAAAAAAAAGTACAAACTGTGTGTTTGAAGAGGAAAGAGAAAAATAGGAGGGTAATGAATCAAATCGACAATGCAATGAATGAAAAGTAAACGGTGGGAATGATTGGAAAAAGAGAAGGAGCAAAAGTTCACACATTTAATGGGCAATTGGCAACCAAAAAAGAGAAGATTTGAATTGGAAAGTGGTCAGTTGACAAACGGCTCGACAGGTGGGGAAGAGACGGGGATGGAGGGTTTTTCCTTAGGCAATGTTTTGGTTTCCCCTTAGTTCGGAAAGAAAACAAGTGGTAGGAGGAAAGCAGAAGGACTCGATGGAGAAGGTAAACAACATTCGCTTTTTGGAAGGCACTACTCCCATCAGGTTATGACTGTCAGGGTCAGGGTCTCACTTGAATGAGCCCGGATGGATGGATTTGAAAACGTTATCTTCATTTAGTCGACAGTAATAAGTTTTTTCAACTGGTTGCAAAGAATACAGAAACCCCGAAATGCAAATTCCTATCGTTTTCGCGGGCCGGGCCTGTTTCGAATTTTTCATGGGACCGAATTCAAATTTTTTTTCCGATTTTTCGCTCTAATAAACATCAAATCTTTTATTTTTGATTCAAAACAATTGAACTTTGAAAAAATCAACCCGGGCCGGGCCGGACCCATTAACGGAAAAACTTGAAAGAACATTTCGAAGTAATTGACAGTCCAGAGTTGTGTTCACTGTCAACAGAAGAGGAGAGCGGCTGGTAATAACGAAGGTGCCTCGATAACACCTATTGGACTGTTTATGACGTGTCACCCCTCATCGGAAAAGATTTCCAACTCTTTTTTTTTTCTTGGTTTCTATTGAGTTTCTGTTGCTTTCAAAGCCCAAAACTTTCTTGTGACCACTGCTTTATTAACCTTGAATGAATGGGGGAAACAATTGAGAAATCATTGGTTTAGGTAAGGGAGGCATTGAGATTTCCGAGATGATCATTCTGGGAGGTAGGGGTGTAGTGTCATGACATTGTTAAGTTACTATCGATGACAGGGGGTATATATGGCAGATTTGGAAAATTTCGATGACAAAAAATAGTATTTTGACAAAGCAATGCGGAAAAATGATGAAAGGAAGAATAACTTGGCGTGGGACACAAGTTTGATTAGGATGTTTTCGATGCTAGGAGATGAGTTTTGGAACGAGATATGAGAAGAAAAAAGGTGGATAATAGAGGTGACAAAAAAAGATTCGTAGGAATGCAAACTATAACGATGAGATTAAGGATAAGGAGGATTTCGAACAGAATTTGCCACGAAAAAAAAGAAGGGGGTGAATAGTGGTACTTTTAGCGTCTCCAAAGTTCCGGGCATTTGACACAACGGGTGAGCACCTCTTCGAAGTTTGCTTTGTCCTCCTGAAAACCATCGATTGTTTTACACCCAAATTCAACATTTTTGAAAGCTTACCGGCGACAATTTCCGCAGAATTTTGGAAAATGCACGAACTGGCTCGTTTTGGTGATAATTCCTTCCCAGCATTTTCTTCATTTTCTGAAAAACGATGAAAATTTAAAAAAAATTGGATGGACATTCTTAGCATACTTGCGAATTTTTGGCCCGCAGGCCCGGACTCAAAAAATTTCGAAATTTTTTCGAAAAAAATTGCAATTTTCAGAAAGTTTCTCATTTCTCCACTGAAAATCCATCAACATAGTGTGAATTGCTTCAAAGACACAAACTACTGTTTTTATGCTCAATATAATCCTGATGCATAAAATTTGGAAAATATTTTTTCAAGTTTTCCAAATTCGCGGTAATTTTCCGGGCCGGCTTGTCACAAGTATGATTTTTAGGAACTCACCCGACAAAAGAACCGTTGCCAATCGTAAGGACTCGCTCCGGGACCCGGTGGTTGGTTGTGGCGACGGCGAGGCTGCTGGTCGGCGGTCCTCTCCACTCTTTGGACTGGTGGGCGTCTACTCATCTGAAAAATCGTTACGAGTTTTTCCAAAATAAGTTAATATTCGGTGAAACAAACCAGAGGACGAAGAACCATGCGTGGAGTTATTTCCACTTCATGAAGAAAAATTGCATCCATCAATTTCTCAATAGTGGTCTTTCGTGGACGTGGCGGTGCCGGTTTCTCTTTGAACATTTGATCCAGTGCTTCTTTGATGGTTTCGGGGCCTTTCGGGGAGTTCTGGGCGTTCATCATCTTGATGTGTGTGGTATCTGCACTTTTTTATTCTTAGATACCTAAGAAAAAAGTGGGCGGAGCTGACATCTTTACCGTACCTCAACTGTATATAATATCTTTTTGGGGTCACATCCACCAGATACCTATTCTGATGACACCTGCTGCTCTGGCATTTGTGACTTGTTAACATAAACAGTTTAGTGGGGTGTTTGACCCGGATTACGTCATTATTGCGTTACGAGACAGAGAGGAGGACCCGTGGCAGAAGGATGAGAGGAGGGGGGGGGGATGACGGGAGGACATGCAAATCACGAGGAGATGGAACTAATGAATTCGGTATAACTGTCCTCTATTAAGAGTAAGACAAAAATTTTCCAGAGATACACCACTTGTTGGAACTCTGAGACAAACAGTAAACACTCAAAAATTTGAGCAATTTGAAAAATCTGTTCTCTATTGGGTCTCAACGGGTTACTGTAGATCCGAGTTTCGAAAAAATGGGGAAAGTGCACTATGAGAGAAATAGGGACACCTATTGAAAAAATAAAACCCCTAAAAAGCCCGAAAGAGTTGCGAATTGGTTTTTTGCCTACGTTTCCCTCCTTTGAACTTCTTCCCCTAAACTTTTAGTTCACTCAGCCAGTCATGTAAAAATCACCCTGGAGAAGGCTGGTAACCCGGGATGCGTCGTTTTCTCTTTCGTTCAAAAATAGAAAAAGTGGTAGAAGAAAGGGAGAAGATGAACCACATTCATATTTTGGGAAGACACTACTTCCAATAAAAAACAACTATACAGAATTAGCTATGAGGACGTCTCAATGACAATATCCTGGATTGATTTGAAAAGTTTTACCACTATTAAATTACAAAAACGGAAATGCCAAGAATGAAGGAACCTAAAGTATTTTTCAGCCACACTCAGTTTTTGAAGTTGAAAGGAATGTCGAGATTGAAGAAAATTTAGAGCTGTGTTGAACCTGGGTTTTTTATCGAGGTATAAATAAGGTGATTGACGAGGAAGACATTAAAAAAAGGGAGTTCTGTGTGTTTGATTTGGAAAGAGAAGAAAAGTAATAAATCAAAACAAAAATACATCAAAAGAAAAGTATTGGGTGGGAATAATGGTGGTAAGAAGGAGCAAAAGTTCTCACATTCAATGTGCACTTGTCAAACAAAAATGGGAAGATTTGACTTGAAAAAGGAAAATTAATAGTCGGCTCAACAGGTAAGAAAAAGAAGGGGGAGCAATGAGACACACGTCCTTCTTTTTTTGTCCCATCATGAAATCCGTCGATACAAGTTGATTACAGTAAATTGAACAGGGAAAAACTTGGGCATAAAAAATAAAAAAGGAAAAATATAGTTTGGTTAGAAAAATATTTGGAACTAGGAAAGATTCGTGAAATGGGCACAAAAGTTAGGAAAGGTAAATTAGGAGAAAATAAAAAAGGGGTAGCGGAATGGTTGCGAGTGAAATTGGGAGATTCGGTGGCATGGGTCCTATTGCTGAGGTTGTTGGATGAGGTTGTCTTCCTGTGGGCATTGGAGATAAGATACCAGAAGAGCCCGTGCCCGTGCCACATCTTGTTCATCCCAACGTCCCTCCTAAAAAAACCATTTTTGTACTAGGACTGAATAACTTGGAGTAAGGAACTGAATACTTCTAACTCAATGAAAAATAATCACCTGATTGAATTCTTGTGGTGGATCTGCTGGCTGTCCTCTTTTCACATAATAGCCATTTCGAACGCTCGCTCTTGCTCTCCGTAGGACATCAGAAGCTGGTCTAGGGATGGCCATTGGGTGCAGTTCCATTTCTTCAGGAAGTGGATCATCTTCAACGACCAGCTGAATAAGTTCTGATTCAATATTGCAACAAGTTTCGCATAAAATTGGACTTACCGGAGCTTCTGGTATGAGTGCCTCCATCATCATCCTCATCAAACTCTCAGCCATCTCTGCCATCGCTTGTTGTTGATCAAGAATTGGGTTTGGAGGTGCCTGTTGTCTTCGAGCCGCCTTATTCTCTTGTTTTCGTTTGGGAGCAATCGGGTTCTGGAACAAATTTTTGTTCAGATCGAAAACTAGTTTCCTTGAGTCAAACTAACTTGTCTCGCGGGGCGATTGGGCTGTCGAGACTTCCGAGGCTGAGCTGGAGATTGTTTGCCGTTGGTTGGAAGAGGTGGAAGGGGAGGATCGACCATTCTGGAAGTTAATGTTTTTTCTGAACTCTGCGGAAATCCAGATTACAGAAAAGATACAAAAAGGCTCATAACTATGTTTTCCCCTTCCTTCCCTTATTCAAAAAAAGGCGGAGCTTCATTCCAGATTTCTCTCTCTCTCTCTCTCTCTCTCTCTCTCTCTCTCTCTCTCCCTCTCTCTCTCTCTCTCTCTCTCTCTTTCTTTCTCCCTCTCACTCTCTCTCTCTCTCCTTCTTTTTTTTCTCGAATGTTTATAAGATACTCATGTCCACCTTCAGTTAGTTGACCTCTTGGACCTGTTGTTCCTGATACCCAATGACACCTTTTAAATGGCCAGGCTGCTCAGATGGAGCGAGTTGGAAAGATAGGTACGATTGCGTCATCCGCTATTCCCACTTCTTCGTTACGGACCGAGTAGTAGGAAGAAGAAGGGGAAGAGGAGACTGACGGGGTGTACGGTACAGGGTGGATGACGGAAGGAAGGAGAAGAAACGGAAAAAGGGGGGGGGGGGGGGGAAAGAAGGTACTGTATGTTTCAAGCAGCATATCTCAGTTGTCTTCAGAGTTATCAAAACGACTGATATTATGTTTGAAATGCTTAACCTAACATTTTTCCAGTAGACTACTTTTTGGTAGCTCTGAAACCAACCGAGATATGCTGCTCTAAGACTCACTACTGTATTTTCAAAGCCGCATATCTCGGTTGTTTTTGGAGCTGTCAAAAAGTAATCAACTAAAGGAATGTTAGGTGAAGCATTTGAACTATTTTGGTAATTAAATTTGTTTTGATAGCTTCAAAGACAACCGAGATATGATGGCGTCTTTTGACAACAATGTGAGGGGAGCTAAGCTGGGCGCCTCTCTCTCTCTCTCTATCTCTCTCTCTCTCTCTCTCTCTCTCTCCTTTTCCTTTCTATCTACAAAAATCAAACAAAAATTAATTAGTGAAAGCAAGGTTATTCCTAGCCCAGCGTGATTCCAAAAAGTTTGATTTACAACTGCAAGGGTAAATTATTTCAAAAACGAGGACAACAAATCCCGAAAGATCAGTGTGGGCGGAGCTAAGATGAGCTTCCCTCTCTCCCCAGTAAGCAAAAAAAATAATTAACGGAATCAAGGTTATTCGCGGCACAGCACGACTTTGAGACATGTGATTTACAGCCGGTGTTGTGCTTCTCAAAGAGAGATTTAGATGCGTGTCAGCCAGACAGTGACCTTGTTGATCATACAAAATATTATGAAACGAAGATTTTTTTCATTCCGGTGACACAGATTGTAACTACAGCAATCTAAAAATTACGGAACACAACTAGAATCCAAACTGTGAAAAACGTTTCTCGGTTTGTTATGGCAGGAGAAAAGAAGAGAAGGCTAAAAATGAAAAAAGGGAGTCAAAAATGTCTGGCAAGTTTTCTCGTTTCGTAAAATCGTCGTGAGGAGAAGTAGTAACCTGGGAAGCGTCGTTTTCCTTTTCACATAAGAGGCAAGTCGTAGGAGAAAGGAAGAAGGATCTAATTTTCTCGGAAAGACACTAGTTCTGTTGAAATGCAAAGGTTCCGAGTTTTCAAATTTGAAATTTTGGTTGCTTTTGAAATTGAAAAAAGTGGACGAAAATATTCAATTAGGTTAGAAATACAATTGTATTCTCTCGACAAAAAGAACCAGGATGAATCAGAAACACCATATTTATTGATTCAGAATAAATGAAAAAAAAACATGCAAGGATAAAAAGGTTAGGAGGTATATTGGTCACAGTTGGCTTCAGTATCTCTGCCGTAAGTGTCGTAAACCATTAAATTGAGAAAAAAATCCAAATGAAATCCTAGTACTGTATATTCAGAGCAGCATATCTCGATTGTCACTGAAGTTATCAAAAAACGGTCAACTAAAGGAATGTTCAGCAAAACATGTTAAACATTTCACTAGTTAAAAACTTTTTGATAGCTCTACAGACAACCGAGATATGCTGATTGGAACATACAATAGGCAGAGTGACAAGAGAAAAATGATGTAATTGGCGGGGAAGACATTTGAAAAGAGTACAGAATGTGTTTTTGGAGATGAAAGGAAGGAAGGGTAATGAATCATATAGGCGGTATAATAAACAGAAAAAATAAGTGTGTGAATGATTGACAATAAAATGGGAAGGAAGTTCTCACATTTAAAGTGAAGTAGACCGCCAAAAGTGCAAAAATTTGAATTTGAATCTGGTCGGTTGTTGACAGTCGGCTGTAGACAAGGAAAGGGAGAGGAAGGACAATTTTTCGGCAAACAGACCCACTACTGTAATTTCAGAGCCGCATATCTCGGTTGTCTTTTAAGTTATTGTAAAACGGTCAACAAAGTAAATGTTAAGCAAAACATGTTGAACATTTTACTAGTTGAAAACTTTTCGATAACTTCACAGACAACCGAGCTATGCAGTTCTGAACATATAGTGTGGACTGCGCCCTGGAGACAGACCCAGTACTGTATGTTTGGAACAGCATACCTCGTTCGCCTTTGGAGCTATTGAAAAACGGTCAACTAGAGAAATGTTCAACAGAATTGTTTAAACATTCTGTCAGTTGAAACCTTTTCGATAACTTCACAGATAACTGAGATATGCTGTTTTGAACACACAGTACTGGATGTGCCCAGGAAGAGTAAAAAGAGGAAAACTATGTAATTGGCGGGGAAGAGACGGAAGAACTGGGTGATGAGGTGGTGATGGGGTTCCTATTGATCTCCTCCGACTGCTCCGTCGTTCTCCTTGTTCTCTTGAGGATCGGCGGGACGTTGGACTAGACGGTGATCGTCTTGTGGATCCTGAAACAAGTTTGGCTATTATCAAGCGTGATTATTTGTTATATGTCTGCATAACTTAATTTAAAAAAAAAACACAATTTTTTTCAAAAATCCGGAGAAAATAATTACCTGAGCGTCTCCTTGCGGTGGTCCAACCGGCTCCGGAGCTCTTGCAATTTGTTGGCGGACATCACCACGAGCCACTTCAATGATTGCCGGATCGGCTCTATTCTGCTCCTGAGCAGATTCAAATTTGAAAATAAAACAGCTTTTGTAAAAGAAATAGACAAACCAGCATGCGTTGATTTCTGAGTGTTTCATTCAGCAATCGAATAAGCCGTTCGAAGTAGGCCCAGCCTGGCCTTTCCTGGTTCTGCTCTGGCATCCCTGGGTTCTCGCGGTCCAGATTTGCGGGTGCCTGTCTTTGACGTCCTCTGGGCGGATTTCCTTCCGGTCTGGCCAACGGATTCTGAAAAAAACATATTCAGTTTACGAACTGGTCCCTGAAATGAAACTAACATGTCTTGCTGGACGATTGTTCCGCGGGTTTGCTGGTGGATGGTTATTCGGAGGTGGTGCACGATCGGCCATTGTAGTAGGCAATGTGGTTGTTCAACTCTGCGAAAATTTCAATAATAAGTGAGAAAGAAGAGTATAGTCCCCCCTATCCTCTCCGCCCCTTCTCCAAAGTAGGCGGGGCTAATGCGCCTTCATCAATCAGATGAAGAAACGTTAGATAGAACATTTTTACCATTTCTCTAATTTGTATTGTTTTGATCGCTTCAAAAACAATCCAGATTTGATGGCACCCTACGACCACAATTTGAGCGGAGCTAAGCTGGGCATCTCCCCTCTCTCTCTCTCTCTCTCTCTCTCTCTCTCTCTCTCTGTCTCTCTCTCTGTCTCTCTCTCTCTCTCTCTCTCTCTCTCTTTCTTATCTTTCTCTCTATCTGCCAAAAGAGGAAAAAAAATTAATTAGTAGAATCAAGGTTATTACCAGCACAGCGTGATTCCCAAAAGTTTGATTTACAACTGGAAGGGAATTGTGCTTCTCATAGAGAGAAATGTGGCTGCGCAGCAGTCAGACATTGACCTTGTTGATCATACAAAAATACGAAAAGTTGTGCAATAAAAATATTTTTCTCTTTGGTGACACAGATTGTTATTACATCAAGAAGGAAAGTACGGAGCACAACTAGAATTCGAACTGTGGAAAACATTCCTCCGTTCTGTTATGGTAGGATAAAAGAAAAGAGACGCTAAACATGAAAACGGGGGACCAAAATGCCTATTTTGTCTCCGATTTCTTATGTCAGCTCGTCATGGAAAAGCCGTCGTGGGGAAAAAGTAGTAACCCGGGAAGCTTCGTTTTCCCCTTGCCATTGGAGGCAAGTGAGAAAGAGGGTAGGACCTAATTTTTTTTGGAAAAACATTACTTCTAATGGAATATGCCTGGGCCAAGTCTTCAATTTTGAAATTTCGGTTTCTTTTTAAAAAAGTGGACAACAATATATGATAAGGTTATAAAACCAATCTCATTCTCACGACAAGAAAAACCAGGATTTATCAGAAACATCATAGTCATTCATTTGAAATAAATGAAAAAAATGAATTTCAAAAACAAAAGGTAAATAAGTGATGTATTAGTCACAGTCGATCTGAATAACTCCAGTGTGAGTGTCGCAAACCATGAAATTGAGGCGGACCTAGAACTGTATATTCAGAGCTACATATCTCGGTTGTCGTTGAAGTTATCAAAAAACAGTCAACTAAGGAAATTTTCAGCAAAACACGTTGAACATTTCACTAGTTGAAAACTTTTTGATATCTTTGAAGAGAACCGAGATCTACTGCTCCTAACATACAGTACTAGGCGTGCTTAGAAAGAGAAAAAAGAGGAAAGATAATGTGATTGGCGGGGAGGACATTTGAAAAGAGTACATAATGTCTTTTTGGAGATGAAAGGAAGGGCGAGTAATGAATCATATAGGCGGTGCCATTAACAGGAAAATTGAGTGTGTGAATGATTGACAATAAAAACGGGAAGAAAGTTCTTACATTCAAAGTGCAAAAATTTGAATTTGAATCTGTTCAATTGTTGACAGTCGGCTGTAGACTGCGGAGTGGAGGGGAGGGACAATTTTCGACAAACATATTCAGAGCCTCATATCTCAGCTGCCTTTGAAGCTATTGAAAAACAGTCAACTAGAGGAATGTTCAGCAAAGTTTTTTGAACATTCTACCAGTTGAAAGTTTTTTGATAACATCAGAGACAACTGAGATATGCAGCTCTGAACATACGGTACTGGGTCGTCAGTCGGCTAAAGAAGAAGGAGAAGGGGAGAGGAAGAAAATTTTCGGCAAACAAATTCAGAGCCGCATATCTCGGTTGCCTTTGAAGCTTTTGGAAAACGGCCAACTGAAGAAATGTTTAGCAGAATCTTTTAAACATTTTATCAGTTAAAAACTTTTTGATAACTTTTGAGATAACTGAGATATGCTGTTTTGAACATATAGTGTGGACTGCGCCCCGGAGACAGACCTAGTACTGTATGTTTGAAAAAGCATATCTCGGTTGCCTTCGAAGCTATTTGAAATCGGTGAACTAGAGGAATGCTCAGCAGAAGCTTGTGAACATTCTATCAGTTGAAAACTTTTTGATAGCTTCACAGACAACCGAGCTATTCAGCTCTGAACATACAGTACTGGGTGTGCCCAGGCAGAGTAAAAGGATGAAAATAGTGTAATGCGGGGAAGACGGGCCACAAGAAAAGCTGGATGATGAGGTGATGATGAGGTTTCTATTGGTGGCGTCCATCTCCGAGATCTTCGTTTTCCTTGTTATCCTGTGGATCGGCGCCACGAAGTTCCTGAAAAAATTTTACTTATTCTCAAGCATATTAATCCGTTCTAGGTCTGGATACTTGATTTAAGAAACAATTTTTTTTGAAAATTCCGAAAAGAAAATTACCTGAGCGTCTAGGTGTTCTGGACCAAGCGACTCGTCTCTCCAACGACGGAGATTTTGTACAACGATCCGATATCTTGCAATCCCTTCGCGGACAGCATCACGAGCCTCTTCAACGATCGCCGGATCAGCTCGATTCTGTTCCTGAAAAAAATTTTATTCGAGAAAAAAACAGTTGTTGGAAGATAAATTGACAAACCAGCATGCGATGAGTTCTGATTGCTTCATTCACCGTCCGAATCAGTCGCTCGTAGTACGATTCGCCTGGCCTTTCCTGGTTCTGCTCTGGCATTCTTGGGTTCTCATGGTCCAGATTCGCGGGCGCCTGTCCTGGTTGTCCTCTAGCCGGAATCCCTTCCGGTCTGGCCAACGGATTCTGAAAAAAACTCATATTCAATTTACAAACCAGTTCACTGAAATTGAACTAACATATCTTGGTGGGCGATTATCTCGAGGGTGAGCTGGTGGATGGTTATTTGGAGGTGGTGCACGATCACCCATTTCAGTAGGGAATGTGATTGTTCAAGTCTGCGAAAATTGCAATAATAAGTGAGAAAGAACAAAGCTCAATAGTAGTCCTCTCTTCTCTCCGCCCCTTCCCCCCATCTCAAAGTAGGCGGAGCTACTGCGCCTTCACCAATAACAACACTCTTGCCCTTAGTCCTGTTGCACCTAATGTCTGATGACACATGACTAAGCTACTTAGATAGAGCGAGTTGGCAACAGACACATTCTACGAGGTAGGAGAGTGAGGATAGCGTCATCCATTATTCCCAATTCTTCGATACGATAAGGGGTGGATGACGGGAGAAAGGAGAGGAAAGAGGAGGGTGACGGGTACATGCATATCTAGAGAAAGTGGAAACGGCTCAGTTGGCATAGGTACCCCAATTTTAGGCAAAGAGAAGTATTCAAAGAATACGCGATTGCCATGGAATTTGGACATATATTAGAGAAACACATTTCGACACGTTCAGAGCAGTATATCTCAGTTGTCATTAGAGTTACCAAAGCGTGTTTAACTAAAGAAATGATTGCAAGCATTTTTTAAACATTTTACCAGTTGAACATTTTTTGATATCTTTGAAGGGAACTGAGATATGATGCACTGAAAACGACGTAATGGGTGTTCGGTAGACAGAGAAGGGGAGAGGAAAAACAACTTTTTGGCAGACATGTTCAGAGCCGCATATCTCGGTTGCCTTTAAAGCTATTGAAAAACGGTCTACTAAAGAAATGTTTAGCAAAACGTGTTGAACATACTATTAGTTGAAAACTTTTTGATAGCTCTACAGACAACTGAGATATGCTGCACCAAACATACAGTACTGGGTGTACCCAAGAAGAGTAAAAAGAAAAAAATTGGCGGGAGGGCATTTGAAAAGAGTACAAATCGTGTGTTTGACGGTGGAAGGTGGAAGAGGTAATGAATCATATAGGCGGTATAATGAGAAGAGTAGTTAAGGGTAGGAACAATTGACAATAAAAACGAGTGAGAGTTCTCACGTTGAAAGTGCAGTAAACCACCAAAAGTGCAAATATTTGAATTCGAAAATGGTCAATTGACAGTCGGCTGTAGTCAGAGAAGAAGGGAGGGTGACGGGAACATGAATATCTCGGTGAGGTGAATTTCCAAAAAAATATATTTTTTCCTATAGGTATCCAACTTTCAGAAAAAGAGAGAATCAGAAAACACGTGAATGCCTTGGTATTATGGGACGAGCAAAAACCTCAACTGCCTTTCTCAATTTCTTTGAAAAAAAGTTTTTCGGAAAAAAGGAAGTTTCAGAGTCTATTCGAATTACAACGTTTGGGAGTACTTTGGCATATATATACCTTTCTGGACCTCATTGGGTTACTGTAGCTCTAAGTTTCGATGAAAAGGGGTTTCAATTCAAAAATACATCACCTCAAAACCTATATTAGAGGTACTTAGCTCGACATGTTCAGAGCAGTATATCTCAGTTGTCTTCAGAGATATCAAAATGTCGTCAACTAAAAAAATTGTCAGCTAATTTATTTCAACATTTTGTCAGTTGAGCACTTTTTGATATCTATGAAGAGAACCAAGGTATGCTGCCTTAAACATACAGTACTGAGTGTGCCCAGGAGACAGACCTAGTACTGTATGTTTGGAACAGCATATCTCGGTTGCCTTTGAAGTTATTGAAAAATGGTCAACTAAGAGAATGTTCAGCAAAACATGTTGAACATTCCATTAGTTAAAAACTTTTCGATAGCTTCACAGACAACCGAGATATGTTGTTTTGAACACACAGTACTGGATGTGCCCAGGAAGAGTGAAAAAGAGAAACTGATGTGATTGGCGGGGAGGACATTTGAAAAGAGTACATCATGTCTTTTGGGAGATGAAAGGAAGAAAGGGTTAAGAATCATATAGGCGGTTTAATAAAAACGGAATGATAGTTCTCACATTCAAAGTGCAATTTTTTGATATCTTTGAAGGGAACTGAGATATGATGCACTGAAAACGACGTAATGGGTGTTCGGTAGACAGAGAAGAGGAGAGGAAAAACAACTTTTTGGCAGACATGTTCAGAGCCGCATTTCTCGGTTGCTTTTGAATTTATTGAAAAACAGTCAACTAGAGGAATGTTCAGCAAAATCAGTTGAATACTTTTTGATATCTCTGTAGAAAACCGAGATATGCCGCACTGAAGCTAACATAGTGGGTTCACCTTCACACAAGGTTTTGCATTATGTATTACAGACGTGCTCTTAAAAAAAAGGGGGATGAAATTTTAATAGAAAAAATACAGAAAAAAGACAAGCTGAAGTCAAGAAGGGAAATACATTTTTCCGCTCCCAGCTATTCCTTGCGTCTCTACCGCCGCACCGGGACCTTCGAACTACAGTAGCTCGGTTATTTTAGGTGATAGAACAAGTTGGATGATATTTTTGAAATTAGAGTGGAGCTCTCTTTCGAATGAGGGTAAGAACAGCTTGTTTTGAGGTACCATGATTAATTTTTCAACGTCAAAAGAAGCCCGCCCAGTATTGTATGTTCAGAGCAGTATATCTCATCAGTTGTCTTAAGAGTTATCAAAATGTGGTCAACTAGTAGAATAGTGAGCAACTTTATTCAAACATTTTATTAGTTGAACATTTTTTGATATCTATGAAAAGAACCGAGATATACTGCATTGAAAATTA
Source organism: Caenorhabditis brenneri (assembly GCA_000143925.2). NCBI lineage: Eukaryota > Metazoa > Nematoda > Chromadorea > Rhabditida > Rhabditidae > Caenorhabditis > Caenorhabditis brenneri. The sequence continues at coordinate 323,944 of GL379899.1, read as the reverse complement.
GTTAATGGGTGTACCTGTATAATAGGTTACATGGCATGTATTACGATGCCCTTTTTCTTTATGGAATACACAACTGATCTAACTCAAGTTCTAAAAATTTTGAAACTATTGCACAAAGCTGAATGAGAAGCCATGCATATTCCTAGGCCCACAAACAGAAAGTTTCAAACATGAGGGCAAGTAATCCCGAAAGATCAGTGTGAGCGGAGCTAAGGTGAGCCTCCCACTCTCTCCAGAGAACAGAAAGTTAATTAGAGAAATCAAGGTTATTTGTGGCTCAACATGACTTTGAAACATGTGATTCACAGCGGGAGTTGTGCTTCTCAAAAAGTGCACGCACGCCAGGCAGTGACCCCATTTTTGTGCAAACTAGATTAATTGAAAAAAGATAGAGGACACGACTGACACATTGAGACGTCTCCTATCAATGCACCCGCGATGAAACAAAATAAAAATGGTGAAAGTTTGAGCTTACCATGTTTTGAACTGAACAAGAAGTCAGGAATAGTGTTGCACTTTCAGACCTACTGACTATGGGAACAGATTATTTCGAAACTAAAAAAGCGGTCGCGAGCTACTAATTTCTGTTATTCCGGGTTTTCTTTCCGTTTTTGAAAGAATTCGAGGAATAATTTTTCAAGTTGTTCGTCAATTTCTAAAAGCAAGAAAAAACGGAAGAAGATATTAAAAGAAGAGTTTTTTTTTCATCACTTCGCCCCGAGATTGGGTAAAGAGAGTGAACGAGATGCACTATTGACAGCCAAGTGGCAACAAAAAAGGAGGAGGATAGCCAAGAAAAAAAACAAGTTAAAAAAAAAGATTTCAAAAATGGAACAGTGAAGATAACCATTTCAGATTGGAGACTGCAAAAAAATATTTAAAATAAATGATACATTTTTATTTATTGTAAGTCAACACCAAAGAGATAACTCACAAGAGAAGGGAACCAGTTTTCATCACAGTGTCGGAAGAAATGAACTTAAAACTAGGTGAGAGAATGAACTTGGAAGTTTACAAATCAAGAAAAAAGAGCAATATACAAAGCAGGGTGGAAGAAGTTAGAGTTACCGGCTTTGGTTGAACCGTTACAAAGACAGAACCAGTTTCATCGGAAAAATACCGGTTGATCCAGGGAGAAAGCAAGCAGAAAGTTATGAAGAGAGTGGTGAGAAGAGTTAAAAAGGAACTAAATTAGAATTGGAGACGATTATTGGGTTGGTGTCAAATTGAAGGCACATTGAATCAGATAAGAGAATGCATCTTGAAGTCCTGTGCCATCAGGCAGGCAAAGACGGTCATGACCATTTTGGGCTTCACCTGAAAACAGACATTTTATAAAGAAGAATTACGAATTTTTCTACTTGAATCTAATAAAAAAAACAGTAATCCATAAAATCCTTACCTCAACGATGTCTTCCGGGAGGGCATAAATGCCAGCTCCGATCTTGCGACCACAGGTGATCGCGTACTTGGCAGAATCCATCTTTCCCTCCTTAGAATTGTCATCCTTGACGAGCTGAATGCCTACCACTCCCTGCTTGATGGTATCAATGAGATCTAGGACGACAGAAGCAGAAGAGATCGTTCGGTCTTGGAATGAACGGATCGAAGAGGACTTTCCGTTGGAGCTGAGCTTCTTGTTGGCCCATTCGAGAATGTCCTTGTCGGTTGGGACGCCGCCATCTCTTGTACACTTTCCGAGTACAGAGAGAGTGTAGGCTCTCATCAACTGCCAGAGCAAAGCCAAGGTGAGCGTCCGGTTCACGTCGACAATGTCCTTCGTGATTGGGAGCAGCATATCTCTGTTGTCCTTAGAAATATCAATAAGTTGTCAATTAGTTCGATATTCAGCAAAACATTTTTGATATTTCTCAAGTTGATACCTATTTGATAACTCTAACGGTAATTGAGATATGCTGCACTAAACATAAGGTCTGCTACTGGTGTTCTCTGAAGTTTTGTATGTTCAAAGCAAAATATCTCGGTTGGTTTAAGAAATATCAAAAAATGTTCAATTGTTAATATGTTCAAAAACACATTTTCAAAATTTGTCTACTTGTGCACTTTTCGATAACTCTAACGGTATTTGAGATGTGCTCCTCTGCGCATAAGGTTGAAAATGTTGGAGTTACACAAATTACTGTCAGGAATTCCAAACAGTACTGTGTATTTAGAACAGGATATCTCAGTTGTCGTCGAAGTAAACAAAACAAAATCAACTAAAGAAGTTATCAGAATGTTTTTTGAACAACTATTCATCAGCAGAAAATTTTTTGATATTTTTGAAGACAACCGGGATATGTTGTCTCAAGCACATGACTCAGGATAACACCGGAAACAGTACCTCATGATTGGAGCAGCATATCTCAGTGGGCTTCAGAGACATTAGAAAGTTTTCAGGTTGTGAAATGTTTCAAATGTGTTCCGATAAGTTTTTCTTTTTTTTTTTGCTGATCGATTATCGAAATAAAAAAATTAACCAATCAAGGAAATTATTGCAGATTGGAAACTGCAAAAAAAAGATTTGAATTAAGTAAGAAATGTTCATTAATTGTAAGTAAACACCAAAGAAATAGTTCACAAGAGAAGGCAACAAGTGTTCATCAAAGTGTTGGAAAAAATGAATTCAGAATTAGGTGAGAGAATGAACTTGGAAGTTTACAAATCACGACGATTTCAGGAAGACAAGCTATATACATGACAGGGAGAGAAATTTAGAGTTACCGGTTTGGTGGAAGCGTTACAAAGACAGAGCCAGTTTCATCGGAAAAGTACCGGTTTTCACAGGGAGGCAGAAAGTTATGAAGAAAATGATGAGAAGAGTCAAACAGAAATTAGATCAGAATTGGAGACGATTATTGGACTGTAGTCGAATTGAAGGTAAGTTGAATCACGTAGAAGCCTTCATCTTGCAATCTTGTGCCATTAGGCAAGCGAGCACCGTCATGACCATCTTGGGATTCACCTGAAAACAAAAATTTAAGGTTTAAAACTAAGAGTTTCTCTACTTGAATTTCAGATAAAATACAGTAATTCATAAAATCCTTACCTCGACGATGTCTTCCGGAAGAGCATAGATTGCAGCTCCGATTTTGCGGCCACAGTTTATTGCGTACTTGGCGGACTTCAACTTTCCGCCCTCGGAATCGTCATCCTTGATGAGCTCAATGTCGATCACTCCGGGCTTGATTGCCTCAATGAGCTCCAAGATGACAGTTGCATTGGAGATCTTGGGATCGTGGAAGGAGTGGATCGAAGAGGACTTTCCGCTGGACCTGAGCTTTTCGTTGGCCCATTTGAGAATGTCCTTGTCGGTTGGGACGTCTCCATCTCTTGTACACTTGCCGAGTACAGAGAGAGTGTAGGCTCTCATCAACTGCCAGAGCAATGCCAAGGTGAGGGTCCGGTTCCCGTCGACAATGTCCTTCCCTTGGACTCCGACTAGAGAGAAGCCCATCTGCTTGCCAAGCTCAACTGCATAATTGCAGTTTTGAATCTTGGCCAACATTCCGCCGATGTTCCGGAACTTGGTGATCACCTTCTTGGAGTCCACCACACCAGGCTGGATTGCGTTGAAGAGCTGTGAAACACTCAGATTTGACCAACAAAGTAGATAAGTATGTTACCTGAAGAAGAACGAGACCATCCTGAAGGTCGTTGTAGATCCAGCTGACGTATGGGTCCACTCCCATGGAATTGATCCAGTTCCTGTACGTCTTCTCCTCACGAGTCTCTGGGATCTCCTCCACTGAAATAGTTTGGGTTAGAAAATGATGATTCGTTGGAAATTTGAATCACTATTTTTAATATCAGTGATTCAAAACAATTCTCAATTTCCTGCCTAGTCTTAGAATCTAAGCCCCCATCATGGAAATTACTTTGTCTAGGTTATTCCCCAAACTAACTTTGAGACCTGCCCTGACTCACCAGTTTCCTCAACTTGTCTTCTCCTCACGAGTCTCGGGGATCTCCTCCACTGAAATAGTTCGGGTTAGAAAATGATGATTCGTGAAAAATTTGAATTACTAGTTTGAGTTTCAGGAATTCTAAATTAACCTATTCGTGAATTTCGAGGTTTTCGTTTCTTTTTCCCTAGTTTCAGTGGCTAAGTCCCCAAAATGAATAGTACGATGTCTAGATTATCCCCCAAACTAATTTTGAGGTGCATCTTCCCTATACTCACCAGCTTCCTCAACTTCCGGATCCGGACCAGGCAAGTTTGGATGCTTGTTGAACAGATTGGCCACGAACGCCATGTTCAACTTGTGGTTTCCACCAACCACATCCTGAGCACTGATGAACTCCCGGCAATCCAGCTTCTCAGCCTCCTTGAGCATCCTCTCGGCTCTCTCCAGCATATCATGAGTGTTGAGTGGCTCCAAGCTCACTCCGAGCTCTGGAGCAGCGATTTGGTGTAGGAGGTATGTGTAGACTTCCGAGTCAGCGACATCGGACGTGAAGTTCTTCATGGTTCTCTTGATCTCCGAGCCAGCAAGATGGTAGTTAACCCAGCGAAGCAGGATCTCTTCCGGAGACATCTTGTGGAGATCCTCGAGAGATTCATTGTCTCTCAACAAACGGAAGAGTCCCGGACAGTATTGGAGATTGGTTCGATTGAAGAGCTTGATACGGATCAGTTGCCAGATGATTCCAAGGACAAGGTGAGCGGTCCCATCGAACAAGTCTTTGGAGTCAATGTTGATGATGTTCACTCCGATTGATTGAGCACTCTTCAGGGCGAGTGTCAAATTCTCGATCTTCTTGAAAGTGTGCAGTTGTCCAATGTTGATAGCACGGTCATCGATGGTCCCAGGAGTTGTGAGGTTCACCAGCTTGCACAAGATGAGGCCGTCTTGCAGCTTGGAGTAGAGCTCACTGGGGTGCTGGATAGGTAGAAGGTGCATCAGCTGCTCATCTTCCTTGAACTGCTTGTTGAGGAAGTCTGCGAAGGCCACTTCTTCGTCGAGCCTAATTGTGTGCTGCACAGCATCTTGCTTGGAACTTTGTGTCCTGTAGGTTCCAGTGGCAGCTCTGGAAAATATTGAGTATGCAAGTGAGATGCACATAAATGAAACTTACTTCACTTTCCAGTTCATCGTCGCCTCGGTCTTCTCCTCCCTAATCTTGACATACAATTGGACGACATCCTTCACATCCATGATTTCCTTGGCACCGAACGCACGATCGAGAAGAGGACGAAGCTGCAGAAAATTTTTTGTTTTTTTTTTGTACAAGACGAAAAATCTGCTTACCTCGTATGTCGGGATATCGAGCCCAAGGATCTTGAACGCCTCCTGGATCTCCTCTCTCTTCAAAGACCCTTCTTGAGTAGTGTGGCAAATGGTCTGGAATCGGTCTCCGAGATCTTTCCATTGCTCCGAAGTCAAGGACATCGCTGATACTGAAAATAATTTGATATCAAATCGGAATTGTGTATGTTGAGAAAAATAAATAAAAGCCAGAGATCAAAGAAAGGGAAGAAAAACAAGCGTAGGTCGAAAAAGAAAAAACAAGTCGGAATTGTGTTAAAGATGACTGTTGAAGCGGGATAGATGAGTTCTTGAGTATACAAATATTTGGGTAATTTAGCTTCACAAAACACAAGTGAGGTTGAGAAAGAATGAAAGTACTGTTAGTAAAAAGCTCAGCTTGAAACCCCAAAAATATCTTAATTTTATCCCAGTCATAATTCTTTTCAATGAATCATGATTGTTTTTAAAACACTATCAACCACCTCCAAAGTTAATGAAATGATGGAACAATGAGCAATAACATGACACGTCATACCCCCACATTATAAAATTCAAAATGAAATGATCTCAATGAACCGTTAGACAGTCAAAACAAATGTGACTCAACTTATCTCCGAGGAGAATGGAACGGTCCACTTATTCTAAAAGAACGGGGAACGAATGACTCATTTGACCAGCGAGTCTAGCTGACCAATGAGCAAATTTTGAAATGGTCGCAAGGAAATAACAACAAGAAAAATAGTTTAGGGGCAGGACCACACCGCTACTGAAGATTTGTTTTGATTGCCTCGGTTGAAACTATACCTAACGATCAGCTAATCCACTGAGAGAGAGGGAGGGAGAACGAGAGAAAGAGCCAGAAAAGGAGCTATATTGAAGGTTCATTTTGAACTATCTATCCCAGCTACACTTATTCCTATTTATCAACTAGCCTACCGAAAAGAAAATAGAGAAAGAGAGAGAGAGAGAGAGAGAGAGAGAGAGAGAGAAAATATGAAAGGAGTAGTTTAGAAATTATTCGTACAAAGGAAGCCCCTTTATGACAAGTGGTACAGCATGGAATCATGAAACGAGTCAGTAGAAGAACGGTAGAGAGGAAAATGAGACGGAAATGGCGGCCAGGAAACAAACAATCAGCAGAATGGTTTTTCTTTGAGGACTGTTCTACTAGCTTTTACCCAATAGAGAAAAAAAGAGAGAGAAATAGACGGCAGACTGAATTACAAAAAATTAAGCAAGAGGAGACGCGCCGCGACCGCTCCGCAGCTTCTGGAACATTGCCGTGGGCCCTGTCCCTCATAGTCAAAACAAGCATGAGTTATTCTATCTCTAGTGTGGAAAGACTGTCTACATATTCTAGGAGAGGGTGAGCAGACAATGATTATTCATTTGATCAGTTAGTCTAGTTGATCACTGAATCAATCTGCAACGAAGGAAGGGAACAGTTGAGTGGACTGAGCAGACAAGAAGAGCTTTTTCAGAACGGACTACAGGCACATAGTCGCAGAATGAAGCAGTGGAACAGAAAAATGACACTGGAATGGCGACCAGAAAACAAACAACCAGTAGAATGAATTTTCTTTGAGGTCTGTTTCACTAGCCCCGTCCACATGTGGAAAAAAAAGATAGATAAATAGACGGCAGACTGAATTACAAAATCTACTGAGGAGACGCGCCGCGGCCGATCCGCAGCTTCTGGGACATTGTCAAAAATCCCGCCCCCTTATAATCAAAACCAGTATGAGTCATTCCATTTCTGGCAAGGAGGGACTGTCGATTTGTTGAAAAGAACGGGGAAAACATCAGTGAGTCTAGCTGACCAATGAGCAGATGTTGGAAAGGTCGATTGACATTTTCTGGCAGAGGAACAGCTGTATTCAAAGGCCATTTTTGAACTATCTGTTTCAGCTCCAACTATACCCATAGATCTACTAGCATACTAAAAAGAGAGAGAAGAAAGAAAAAAAGAGAGGGAGAGAGAGATGGAAAAAAGCATCCAGATGTTCGTACAAGAAAAGCTACAGGCACATAGTCGCAGAATGAGGCAGTGGAAGAGGAAGAAATGAGACGAGTGGCAACCAGGGAAGGGAACAATAAAATGAATGATTTTCTCCGAGGACTGTTTCACTGGCCCCGCCCACATGTGGAAAAACGAGAGAGAAATAGACGGCAGACAGATTTATAGAAGCTTATGTATAAGCAAACGCGTCGCGACCGCTCCGCAGCTTCTAGAACATTTTAGCTGAACCAGCCGTTTCCTGATCAAAACAAGTATGAGTCATTTTCTCTCTATTGTGGAAGGACTGTCCACAAATTCTAGGAGAGGGTGAGGAGTTGATGATCATTCATTTGATCAGTCAGTCTAGTTGATCAATTGACCAATCTGGAATGGAGGAAGGAAACAGTTAAGTGGAATTCAATCAATAATCAAAACAAGCATGATCCATTCAATCTCTAGGAAGAAAATACTGTTCACTTAAAAAAAAGGGGAAAACATCATTGAATCTAGCTGATTAATAAGCAGATATTAGAATGGGTAATGGAGGATTTCTGACAAAAGAGCGGCTGTGGTAAAGAGTAATTTTTGAACTAGCTGTCTCAGCTCCAGACCCATTGATCAACCTGCATACTGAAAATAAAAGTGAGAGAGAGCGAGAGAAAGAGAGACCGAATCAAGCACCCAGATGTTCGTACAGAAGAAACTTTTCCAGGACTACTGGTGCATCGTTGATTCGGAGAATGAGCCAATGGGGGAGAAAGAAAGGATTGGAAACGGCATTAAGAGAAGCGAACAATAACAAGAATGAATTTACTTTGAGGACTGTTTTTCTAGCCCCGCCCACAAATCGAGAAACGAGAGAATTAGACGGCAGACAGAATTACAGAAAATAATGATTGAGGAGACGCGCCGCGACCGCTTCGCAGCATATAGAAATTTTCGACTAGCTCTGTCCTCTCAGAATCGTAAAAAGTATGAGTCATTTCATCTCTAGTGAGAAGGGACTGTTCACTTATTCTAGGGAGAGGAGTCGATGATCACTCTATTGAACAGTTAGTCTAGTTGATCAATGAAACCAATCAGGAACGGAGAAAGAAAAAAGGAAAAAGAGACGTGTGAAAAGATGAGTGAACTATTGGCTGTAGGGAGATCATGACGGAGCAAATAGACAATGAGTGAAAGCTGAGAGCCTGGGAACACCCATGAAAAGGATACAGCTTCAAAAAAATCGAAGAACCCTGCCCAGCTCTTCAGAAAAGAGGGAAAAGGGCTTGACAGTGCCCCATATAATAGAGGAAACATAAGAAGGACGAAAACCAGCAAGAAGGATCTTCGGAAAAAGAAATGAGGAGAAAATATCAACCAGGAGGCGAGTTGAAAAATGAATGCTTTTTCTTTTAGGAGTGTTCGAATAGCTCCGCCCACTATCCGGGGAGCGAGAGAGAAGGAGACGTCAGACAGTGTTGTTCTAGAAAATTATACTGAAAAACACGCATCGCGACCGCCCCGCTTCTTCTGGAACAATTTGACTAGCTCCGCCCCTTTTGTAGAATAGTGACTCATTTGATCTGTGAGTCTCTCAAATGATCATTGGACTGGTCAGTAGGCAAATTCAATCTGGTAATCAAAAAAACAAACGGGAGATGATGGTCTGAGTCATAACTCTCATAAGATTGCGCAACCAGTCCCTCCCTTGCTGGAAATCTGAGAAGTGGTAGAGAAAAAAAAGAGAATATCATCTGTTCCAGCTTTGACTATATTCATTGATTAGCTAGCCTACCAAATGGAGAGAGAGAGAAAGAGAGAGTAAGTAGTGAGACAGTCTCTCCGAAAACGAGAAGTTAGGCGCCGCGACCTTCTGAAAAGTTAGACTAGACCCTTCCCAATAACTTATTTGATTGAAAAGTCTAACTGATCTGTTCAATTTTTTCAGCTCTTGAACAAATTTGAAACTGAAAAAAACAACTGAGACTCAAGACAGATGACCCCGAGTGTACCTTTACTACAATACTTAACCTATTTCGGTCTAAAAGGGTATTTACAAAGCATACCTTCACTTCTCCTCTATCCATCACAGATTCCAACCAACCAGCTTTGTGGTAAGAAATGAAAATCACAGAAAATACTATTGGAAGTCCAGAATGTGGAGAGAGAATAGGAACCAGGAGACAAATTCAAGAATGAATGGTTTTTCTTTGAGGAGTGTTCCAATAACAAAGCCCACATCCGGGAGCGAGAGAGAAGGAAACGTCAGACAGTGTTGTTCTAGAAAATTATACCGAAAAACACGCATCGCGACCGCTCCGCTTCTGGAATAATTTGATTAGCTCCGCCCCTTTTGTAAGAAAGTGACTCATTTGATCATTGAGTCTCTCAAATGATCATTGAGCTGGTCAGCAGGCAAGTCTATTCTGGTAATCAAAAAACAAACGGGAGATGATGGTCTGAGTCATAACTCTCATGCGATTGCGCAACTAACCCCTCCCTTGCTGGAAATCAAAGAAGTGATAGGGAGAAGGGAAAAAAATCCATCTGTTTCAGCTCTGACTATATCTATTGATTAACGAGCCTACCAAGAGGAAATAGGAAGAGATAGGGGAGGGAGAGAGAGAGAGAGAGGGAGAGAGAGTAAAACTGTATTTTGAAAAATGTGAGGTTAAGCATCGCATCCTCTTAGACAAATTGAACTAAATCCGTTCCTGCCCCATAGCCTATCTATTTAGGGAGTCTAGCTGATCCATCTACGAGTCTGGAACGGAGAAAACAACTGAGGCTCAAAACAGATGACCCCGAGTGTACTTTTACTACAATACCTAACCTATTTCGGTCTAAAAGGTCATCTTCATGAAGCGTACCTGATCCTGTCCTCTGTCTGTCACAAATATCCATTAGGCAGTGGATGAAATTCACAAAATACACTATTGGAACCCCAAAGGGAGGCAAGAATGGTAACCAGAACGCGAATGACAGAAATTATGAGAGAGAAATCATACAGGAGAACACGCAGCGCGACCGCTCTGCGGGTTTTGGAACAATCAGACTAGCTCCGCCCATGATCCGTGGAGCGAGAGAAAACGAGACGGCAGACAGCATTACAAAAAACCATACAGGAAAACAAGCAGCACGACCGCCGGGCTTGTTCTGGAACAGTTAGACAGGCCCCGCCCACAATCCGAAGAACGAGAGAAAAATAGACGGCAGACATTAATACAATAAATCATATAGGAGAATACGCAGCCCGTCTGCCGTCTCTTTTCCTCTCGCTCCTCGGATTGTGGGCGGAGCCAGTGGAACAGTCCCCAAAGAAAAATCATTCGTTCTGTCATTCGCCTTCTGGTTCCCATTCTCGCCTCATTTTCGAGTTCCAATAGTGTTTTCTGTGAATTTCTTCCTCTATCACTACTCTGAATAATGGAGACTTATAACAGACAGAGTTCAGATTCAGGTACGCTTTGTGACGATTCCCTATTAGACCAAAATAGATTAGGTATTGTGTAAAGGTACACTTGGGTTATCTGTCTTGAGTCTCAGTTGTTTTCTCCCTTACAGATTTGCAAATAGATCAGTTAGTTTTTTCAATCCAATAAGTTATTGGAAAGGGACGGGGCTAGTTTGATTTTCCTGGAAAGTCTCGGCGCCTAACCTCACATTTTTCAACGTACTGTCTATCTTGTCTTCCTCTCTCTCTCTCTCTCTCTCTCTCTCTCTCTCTCTCTCTCTCTATTTCTTCTTGATGGGCTAGTTAATCAATAAATATAGTCAGAGCTGAAACAGATGGTTTCCTCTTTTCCTTTCTCTCTGTCAATCCTCTGATTTTGAGCAGGAAAGGGGTTAATTGCGCAATCGTGTGATGGTTATGACTCAGACCATCATCTTCCTCCCTGTTTGTTTCTTCGTACCAGATCAGATTTGCCTACTGACCAGTGATCAGTTGATATGTTCACTGATCAAATGAGTCACTCTTCTACAATAGGGGCGGAGTTAGTTAAATCGTTCCAGAAGAAGCGGGGCGGTCGCGGTGCGTGTTTTTCAGTATAATTTTCTAGAACAACACTGTCTGATGTCTTCTTTTCTCTCGCTCCCCGGATAGTGGGCAGAGCTGTTGGAACACTCCTCAAAGGAAAATCATTCATTCGTCAACTCGCCTCTTGGTTGATATTTTCTCCTCATTTCTTATTCCTAAAATCCTTCTTGCTGGTTTTTGTCCTTCCTATATTTACCTCTATTATCTGGAGCACTGTCAAACACTATTCTTTTGTTATTTCTTTAAAGATGGGGAGGGTTCGTCGGAATGGTCAAGAAGCCTAATCATTGGTCAAGAAGCCTAATCATACATTCATTCCAGGCTCTGACTTCGTACTCATTCGTTATCTTTTCTTTCTTATCCCCCTACAGCTGGTAGTCCACCGAACTGTTGCGACAACTTTGATTCCTTCCTACTTCCTCAGTTCCAGATTGGTTCATTGATCAACTAGACAAACTGATCAAATGAGTAATCATCAACTCCTCTCGCTCTCCTAGAATGTGTGGACAGTCCCTTCACATAAGTGATGGAATGACTCATACTTTTTTTGATTCTGAGAGGGCCGAGTCAGTTGAAATCTTCCAGAAGCTGCGAAGCGGTTGCGGGGCGTCTCCTCCTTCATAATTTTCTGTAATTTTGTCTGCCGTCTCTTTTCTCTCGTTTCTCCACTTGTGGGCGGGGCCACTGAAACAGTCCTCAGGAAACAAATTCATTCTTGTTATAGTCCGCTTCTCTGGTAGCCGCCTCTCTAATTTCTTTCTCTTCCACTGCCTCATTTCCCACCTATGTGCCAGTAGTCCGTCCTGAAAAAACTCTTCTTCTACGAACATCTGGATGCTTATTTTGATCTCTCTTTTCTCTCATCCTCTTACTCTATTTCGGAAGTTCAAAAATGAACCTTTAAAACAGCTGCTACTCTGTCGATGGGCGCTCGCTCATATTTTCCATCGTCCATACCAATATCTGCTTATTGGTCATCTAAACTCACTGATGTTGCCCCGTTTTTCCAAACAAGTGGACAGTCTCTTCTCACTAGAGATTGAATGACTCATACTTGTTTTGATTGTAGATTACAGTTCACTCAACTGTTCCTACAACTTTTGTCCCTTCTTTCTTCCTCCGTTCCAGATTGGTCATTGATCAACTAGACTAACTGATCAAATGAATAATCATCGACTGCTCTCCCTCTCCTAGAATACGTGGACAGTCCCTCCACACTAGAGATCAAATGACTCATACTTGTTCTGATTATATAAGGGCGGGGCTTTCGACAATGTTCCAGATGCTGCGGAGCGGTCGCGGCGCGTCTCCTCCGGCACATTGTTTTGTGATTCAGTTTGCCGTCTATTTCTCTCTCACTTTTCCACATGTGGGCGGGGCCAGTGAAACAGTCCTCAAGGAAAAAGAATTCATTCTTCAATTCGCTTTCTGATTTTCATTTTCCTTCCAGTTCAGATTCTGAATTCCCTTCTCACTGATTTTAATCACATTCCTCCTATTTTTTTTTTCATTTTTTGTACTTTCAATGGCCTTTCTCATAATTCTGAGTAACTGGGCAGAGATCATCGGATTGTTTCTGAAGCAGAATCATTTTTGTATTACCTCTCGGGCTCTCACCTCTCACGTATTTTCTTGCTCCTCTGTCTTAGTCTCCTACAGCTGAAAGTCCACTCAACTGTTTCCACACTTATTTTCCTTCTTACTTCCTCCGTTCCAGATTGGTTCATTGATCAACTTGACCAACTGATCAAATGAATAATCATCGACTTCTCTCCCTCTCCTAGAATATGTGGACAGTCCCTCCACACTAGAGATGAAATGACTCATACCTGTTTTGATTATGAAAGGGTCGAGTTAGTTGGGAAGTTCCAGAAGCTGCGGAGCGGTCGCGGCGCGGGTCCTCATGCATGATTTTCTGTAATTCTGACTGCTGTCTGTTTTTTTCTTTTTCCTCTACTTGTGGGCGGGACCAATGAAACAGTCCTCGAAGAAAAATCATTCTAGTTTTTCTTCTCTGGTCGCCACTTGTCTCATTTCGATTCTGCGATATACCAGTAGTCCGTTCTGAAAAAGCCCCACCTATACGAACATCTGGATGCTTCTTTCTCTTTCGCTTTTTTCTCTCTCTCCTTTTTTTCCAGTGTGCTAACTAAAAAATAGGTTGAGTTGGAGCTGAGACAGATGGTTCAAGAATGACCTTTTAATACAGCTGCTTCTCTATCAGAAATCGGCCATCGCCCTTTCTAACATCTGCTCATTGGTCGGCTAGACTCACTGATGGTTTCCCCGTTCTTTTCAACAAATTGACAGTCCCTTCTTGCAAAAAATGGAATGACTCATACTTTTTTTGATTATGAGAAGACGGAACTTTTTGAAATGTTCTAGAAGCTGCGGAACGGTCGCGGCGCGTCTCCTCAATAAATTCTGAATTTCAGTCTGCTGTCTATTTTTCTCTCCTTCCTCCACTTGTGGGCGGGGCTAGTGGAACATACCTCAAAGAAAAATCATTCTGCTGATTTTCCGTTCCCTGGCTTCTATTCCCGTCTCATTTTCCTCTCTCTACGTTTTCTACTGACTTTTACCAATGTTTCATGATGTACCAGTAGTCATAAAGGGGCTTTATCTGTACGAATAATTTCTAAACATCTAATTCTATTTTCCCTTTTTTTCTCTCTTTCTCTTTCAACTTTTGAGAGGCTAGTTGATCAATAGGTATAGTCAATGCTAAGATATAGTTCAAATTGAACCTTCAATATAGCTCATCTTTTGGCTCTTTCTCTCGTTCTGTCTCCCTTTTTTTCTAGTGAATTAGCTGATCATTAGGTATAGTTCAAGCCGAGGCAATCATAAGAAGTCTTCACTAATGGTGTGTTCCAGCCCCTAAACTATTCTTCTTGTTTTCATCCTTGCGCCCATTCCAAAATCTGCTTATTGGTCAGCCAGACCCACTGATCAAATGAGTCATTCTCTCCCCGTTCTTCTAGAATAAGTGGACCGTTCCATTTTCCACGGAGATAGAATGAGTCAGGCTTTTTTGACTGTCTAACAGTTCATTGAGACCACTTCATTCTTGAAAATGGGGGAGGGGATATGACGTGTCATATTATTGCTCATTGTTCCATCATTCCATTAGGTCTTGGAGTGGTTAATATTGTTTCAAAAACAATCATGAATCATTACAAAGAATTATGACTGGGGAAGAGTTGAGATGTTTCTGGGTTTTTGAGATCATCATTTTTTAAGACAGTTCCTTTGTTCTTTTTCAACCTCATACGTATTTTCTGAAGCCAAATTACCCAAAAAACTTTCTAATTTATCCGACCTGAACAATTTTTCTAACCAGTTCTGACTCTTTTTTTTTTGCTTTTGACTTCCGCTCATTTTGTTTTTTTTTCTTTAATCTCTCGCCCATGCCAGAGTCTCTCAAAACACGCAAACCCTTTTATTTTCAGCCATGTCGTTGACTTCGGAGCAATGGAAAGAGTTGGCTGACCGCTTCAAGACCATCCGCCTCACGACTCAAGAGGGACACTTGGAACGGAAGGAGATCCAGGAGGCGTACAAGATTCTCGGGCTCGATATCCCGACATACGAGGTAAACAGATTTTTTGTCTTCTACATAAAAAACTTTTCTGCAGCTTCGTCCTCTTCTCGATCGTGCGTTCGGTGCCAAGGAAATCATGGATGTGAAGGATGTCGTCCAATTGTATGTCAAGATTAGGGAGGAGAAGACCGAGGTGACGAAGAACTGGAAAGTCAAGTGAGTTTCAATTATGTGCATCTCACTTGCATATTCAATATTTTTCAGATCGGTCACGGGGACCTACAAGACCAAGAGTGCCAAACAAGATGCTGTGCAGCACACAATAAGGTTCGAGGAAGAGGTGGCATTTGTTGATTTCATCAACAAGCAGCTCAAGGAAGATGAGCAGCTGATGCACCTTCTACCTGTCCAGCACCCCAGTCAGCTCTACTCCGAGCTGCAAGACGGCCTCATCTTGTGCAAGCTCATCAATCTGACCGTTCCTGGAACGATTGATGAGCGTGCCATCAATACCGGAGAGATGCACGTGTTCAAACGCATGGAGAACTTAACGCTTGCCCTGAAGAGTGCTCAATCGATCGGTGTGAACATCGTCAACATTGACTCCAAAGACTTGTTCGATGGGACCGCTCACCTTGTCCTGGGAATCATCTGGCAACTGATCCGTATCAAGCTCTTCAATCAAATCAATCTCCAACACTGTCCGGGACTCTTCCGCTTGCTGAGAGACAGCGAATCTCTTGAGGATCTTCACAAGATGTCTCCGGAAGAGATCCTGCTTCGCTGGGTCAACTACCATCTTGCTGGCTCGGAGAGTGAAAGAACCATGATCAACTTCACGTCCGATGTCGCTGACTCGGAGGTCTACACCCATCTTCTCTACCAAATCGCTGCACCGGAACATGGAGTCACCTTGGAGCCACTCAACACTCGTGATGTTCTCGAGAGAGCTGATAGGATGCTCAAGGAGGCTGAGAAGTTAGACTCCCGGGAATTCATCAGTGCCCAGGATGTGGTTGGTGGAAACCACAAGTTGAACATGGCGTTCGTGGCCAATCTGTTCAACAAGCATCCAAACTTGCCTGGTCCGGATCCGGAAGTTGAGGAAACCGGTGAGTTGGGGCGAAAAATCAGTTTGGGCAAAAACCTAGACATTGTAGTTTCCATTATGGGGCTTTTAACCTAAGACTAGGACTAGGCAGAACATTTACAATTGTTTTGAATCACTGAAATTCAAACTAGTGTTCTAAGATTCCTACAAATAATATTTTTCTTATCATATCAATTTCAGTGGAGGAGATCCCAGAGACTCGCGAGGAGAAGACGTACAGGAACTGGATCAATTCCATGGGAGTGGACCCATACGTCAGCTGGATCTACAACGACCTTCAGGATGGTCTTGTTCTTCTCCAGGTAACATACTTATCTACTTTGTTGGTCAAATCTGAGTGTTTCACAGCTCTTCAACGCAATCCAGCCTGGTGTGGTGGACTCCAAGAAGGTGATCACCAAGTTCCGGAACATCGGCGGAATGTTGGCCAAGATTCAAAACTGCAATTATGCAGTTGAGCTTGGCAAGCAGATGGGCTTCTCTCTAGTCGGAGTCCAAGGGAAGGACATTGTCGACGGGAACCGGACCCTCACCTTGGCATTGCTCTGGCAGTTGATGAGAGCCTACACTCTCTCTGTACTCGGCAAGTGTACAAGAGATGGAGACGTCCCAACCGACAAGGACATTCTCAAATGGGCCAACGAAAAGCTCAGGTCCAGCGGAAAGTCCTCTTCGATCCACTCCTTCCACGATCCCAAGATCTCCAATGCAACTGTCATCTTGGAGCTCATTGAGGCAATCAAGCCCGGAGTGATCGACATTGAGCTCATCAAGGATGACGATTCCGAGGGCGGAAAGTTGAAGTCCGCCAAGTACGCAATAAACTGTGGCCGCAAAATCGGAGCTGCAATCTATGCTCTTCCGGAAGACATCGTCGAGGTAAGGATTTTATGAATTACTGTATTTTATCTGAAATTCAAGTAGAGAAACTCTTAGTTTTAAACCTTAAATTTTTGTTTTCAGGTGAATCCCAAGATGGTCATGACGGTGCTCGCTTGCCTAATGGCACAAGATTGCAAGATGAAGGCTTCTACGTGATTCAACTTACCTTCAATTCGACTACAGTCCAATAATCGTCTCCAATTCTGATCTAATTTCTGTTTGACTCTTCTCATCATTTTCTTCATAACTTTCTGCCTCCCTGTGAAAACCGGTACTTTTCCGATGAAACTGGCTCTGTCTTTGTAACGCTTCCACCAAACCGGTAACTCTAAATTTCTCTCCCTGTCATGTATATAGCTTGTCTTCCTGAAATCGTCGTGATTTGTAAACTTCCAAGTTCATTCTCTCACCTAATTCTGAATTCATTTTTTCCAACACTTTGATGAACACTTGTTGCCTTCTCTTGTGAACTATTTCTTTGGTGTTTACTTACAATTAATGAACATTTCTTACTTAATTCAAATCTTTTTTTTGCAGTTTCCGATCCGCAGTAATCATCTTTCGAAAATTGGAAATGAAATTGATAAAAACAAAGTGGTTTTTATCATTAGAATACATAGATGTAGAAAAATGGCCAGGTGGCATTTCTCAGTTGTCTTCAAAATTATTTTAGAAAAATCTACGGATGAATAGTTCAGAAAAGCATATTGAATACTTCTTTAGTTTATTTTGTTTTGATAACTTCAACGACAACCTAGATATCCTGTTTTAAAAACACAGTACCGTTTGGAATTCCTAACAGGAATTTGTGTAACTCCAATCTTTTCCACCTTATGCTCAGAGGAGAATATCTCAATCACCGTTAGAGCTATCGAAAAGTGGTCAAGTAGAAAAAAGCTTTAAATGTGTTTGTGAGCTATTTCTCAGCTGAAAATTTTTTGACAGATTGAAAGACAACCGAGATAGTTTATTATTAACATACAAGAATTTGGATACCACTAGAAACAGTACCTCATGTTCAGTGCAGCATATCTCAGTTGTCGTTAGAGCTGTCAAAAAGTCATCAACTAAAGAAATGTTTAAAATGCTTTGTTAACCATTTTACTAGCTAAAACTTTTTGATATTTCTAACAAGGGAAGCCACTTTACTCGGGCGTTCAGAATTTTCTAAAAATTTGCAGGCGAACTGAAATTGCACCCCTAAGAACAAAAATCATAACGAGAAGGGCCAAGAATTCCAAATACTGGGTATATTTTGGTTTTTGTGATTTTCCAGTACTAAATCAGCTCAAAAATGATGCATTTTTCAGCCGTGCAGTCAATTCCGAGCGTCACCAAATGAAATTTGGTACTTCCAGACATGTAGGAACCATTTCTGATCATTTCTGAAGAAATTTTTTTTTCGAAAAATTTTCGAAAATTTTTGCAGTGCTTGGTCCCCCCTGTTTGTGAGTCCGAAACCTCGAAATTTTCAAGGTTTTTCAGAATTTCTCCAAACTTACAGGGTGTCATCAGGAGACTTAGAAATGGCCTTTCGCCAATTTTTACGTATCAAAAATCATTTTAAAGTCCAAAATTACGAATTTTTCGGAAAATCCAATTTTTCATATCTCGTCGAATTTTTGGAAAACTGGCAGAAAATGAAGGAAAACTGCTCGGAATGCGGCATCATCCGATGATACCATCAATTTGGGGTCAAGCTGACCTCAAAAAACAACAAATAAAAAATTCGAAAAAAATTTTTGAAAAAAATTTGACAAAAAAAATCGAAATTTTTTTTCGGCATTCTTGGCCCTTCTCACTATGATTTTTGTCCAAAGGGGTCCAAATATAGTTCATCTGCAAATTTACAGAAAATTCTGAACGCCCGAGCTAAGTGGCTTCCCTTGTAAGGACAACTGAGATATGCTGCGCTTTACATACATTACTAGTTGTACCTTGAGTAGAGGACTTATTATAACATCAGTAGCTGTGCCTCATGATCAGAGCAGCATAAATCAATTTCCGTTTGTGTTATCAAATAGTACGCAACTAGAAAAATGTTGAAAATGCGTTTTCGAACATTTTATTAATTGAACATTTTTCGATATGAGATATTTTGCTTTCAGTGCCCCACCAGAGGTACACACGGGTGGCGAGCCAATTGTTATAGACTAAAGTAAAGTCATTTAAGAAAATAGAAAATTCAAATAAAAATCTGAAAAATTCTGATGACCCTACTTCAGCCCTCACCAACGGCGATCTATTTTTTCGTCCCAGAAATAAGATTTTTTAAATGTAAACGAGGAATTTGATATAGAAGAAAAAACAATATTCACAAAAAACATACTAACAATATATAATTACCTTTTATTTCAACTCTTTAATCAACAGAAAAATTATAGCGGTAACTCATCTTATACTAACATAGGTAAACAAGCAAGAAGAAAATTAAACATGGCTGAGAAGAATTGGCAGCTTCATCAGAAAATTCGAGGGAACAGGTAAGGTGTCGCGGAAGCAATGAAAATGTTTCCTCAGTGATACACCAATATGGAGCTTTTGTGCTTAAATAACAACAAATAATGAAAAGTAAAGGTGAGAGACCCAGGTAAAACTAACCCCGACAAAAGAAGACAATATTCGCACTTGGGACATACCTTAGTAATAATACAAGTAGGAATATTTGAAAAATTAGTAGTATTCTTTGTCCAGGACAATGACTTCATCCATTTCTTCTGCAATCGGAACGACCGGTGCCTTATCCATATCTTCCGCCGGCACGACCACTGGGTCCTCCTTTTTCTCCAGCGACAAGTTGGGCATAAAACCCTTCTCCGTGGCAGTCTTTGTCCATCTTCCTCAAGTTGTTTTCCACGCGTATAATCATTTGGCACAACATCTTCAGACACTGTACACAAATTTGTGTGGCCACACGCTGTAAAAAAACTTCTTAGAACAAGAAAAAAAAGTAGTCCTCAAAACTTTTGGAATGTGATCCACTAAAAAGTGGAACAAATAACTTTATATAAGTTTTTAGTGGAAAACTTTCCGAATCGTTCAAAGGCAACCGAGATATAATGCTTTGAACAGACAATACTGTTAGGTCTTTATCAACAAAAATTTGGGTAACATCAGTAGCAGTACTTAGTGCTTGGAGCAAAATATCTCAGTTGTTTTTGCAGTTTGCAAAAAATGATCAACTTATAAAATTATCACAATGTTGTGTTGAACATTTCATTAGTTGAGCAGTTTTTGATAACTTCAAAGACAACCGAGATAATCTGCTCTAAACATACAGTGCTACATGAATCTCATCAATAGGATTACCGAGATAAGAAAATTTTCCAAAACTGTGGGTAATTGATCTAAACCCGCAGAAAATAACTGATATACTTTAAAAAGTGCTGAATTTGGCTGGATAATGAATATTCTCAAAGATTTTCTGAGAATGGTTTTGTCGAAAAAAAAATTTAGAAGCAACGTGAATATTTCGGAATATATAAATAATTCGATTTTCTGATAACAAGTTCAGCGGAAAATAACTTACTGATATTGTGGTTCTCCATGCAGAATCGACGTAGAAATACATTGAGATCTGAAAATTCAGTGTATAAAATTTTTGAAACAAAAATCTTTTTTTTTCACTCACCTTTTTTTTTAGATTTCATCACAGATTGGTTCAAGAATAATAGGAATATACACAGAAATAGTATAAATAAAACTTTAGAAAAATCATATATAAAAAACTGCACCCAAATCCGAGGATACACGGGAGAGAAGATTGAATGAAGAATGAGAAAGAATAACTGGGAGAACTTGGCGCTGGCGCCAGAGAGCAACCAGAGAAAAAGAAGGAAGTTTGTGTAATATTGAAAAAAAAGATTGGGTCTCCCAATCCATCAGCACAATTTATAGGAAGAGACGCATCGGCTTTTTGCGATGAACACATTCTTGTGAGTACTATTACACTAGTTTCGAAGCTTTACAAAATTAAAAAAAATTTTTTTTTGAAATCGATGGGAGAAGGATACATCATGAGGAAAAGCGGGAAGAAATGTTTTAGAAAAAACAACTTTTTCGAGAATATAGTGTTTCTGGCAGACCGGGCCCAAGTCTGCTAAAGAAACCTAATATTGTGATTCCAGAGGAAACGTTTCGCAGGCTTTTCCATCCTATATTTTGAATTTGTTTCAAAGAGTTCAAAGTGTATATTTTTTCCATATCTCCAATTAGAATAAGTATTTTCTCTTGAAAACTCTTCGAGAATAATAGCAATAGAAACGTTTATTGGTTTTGAAAATTCACAAAAAAATTTATCCGACATAGAAATTTTTTCGAAATCTTTAATTGATCCTGATTTGAGTCGGCGCCTGAAAGATTCAAGATTATAGAAAAAAAATTTTTTTGCTCTGCAATTTTTCAATAATTAGATTCGGAATCAGGTGAAATAGTTCCCACTGGCACAGACTTTGCGTCGAAAAATGAAAAACTCACATGTTAGTTGATGCGCAGCTTCCGGTAACCCATTCTTGATTATAAAATTACCTAAAAAAAATTAACGATTATCAAAAAACTGAAAACAGTATGTTTTGAGACTTTTAAATTTTTGTAAAAGGGGAGTCCAGAGAAAATATTCATGAACATTTTCAGAATGTAAATGCAGTGTTAATTTCATTTTCGAAAGTGAAAATTTAACACTGCATTTACATTCTGAAAACGTTCATGAATACGGCCTCAGGGAAATTGAATTGATATAATTCATTTTGAAAATCTTTTGTAGATTGTTGAACTAATTCTCTTTTTTTCGGTGCATTCACACTTTCCGTTGATAAGGTTCAAAATTGAACAAAATGTTTCTCACGTTTTGCTACAAAAAAGGAAAACTCACATGTGAGTTGTCATGCTGCTATTTGTATCCGTTTTTGTTGGCGACGATGTGTTTAGGTTGCCTGAAAATTTGGAGATTATGGAAAAACTGAAAGAATAAGTTTTGTAAATTTTCCAAGTAATCGTGAAAAGGAATACAGGAAATTTGAATTGAGAATGGTTTTTTTTAAACATTGTTCGTAGATTGTTGAACTAATGCCTTCTTTTTTGGTGCAGTCACATTTTTCGTCAATAAGATTCAAAATTAGGCAAAGTAGTTCTCAATAGCTCAGGTTGTGTTACGGAAAAGGAAAACTTACAGGTCAGCTGTCTTCCGGCTTTTAATGATCATCTATGTTGGTGGCAATGTGTTGTGACCTAGAAAAAAAAATAACCTGAAGTTTTTCAAAAAGCTGAAAAACAAGAAGAGTTTTGTGAGAAAGAAATTCAAGAGAATTAAATTGAGAATGTCTTATTGAATTTGAGAAAATCTTAATTTTTTTTGTCGAACATTCAAACTTTTTGCAAATGAGATTCAAAAAAAGCAAAAATAGCAAAAATAGTTTTTCTCTAGTTCGGATTTTCCACGAATTATGAAAAACTCACGCGAAAGTTTGTGAGGGGTTTGGCATCGAAAACGTCTTTGTAAGGACGTATTCTGGTTTTTTCCCTGAAAACACAAAGATTATCGAAGAAAAAGGATTGTGAATTTTTCAACTGATTTTCGAAAATGAACTCAGAAAAATCACATTTTTCAAAGAATTTTTCTTCGTGGAAGTTGAATCTTGAAATTGATGAAAAAGCTTACTTTGTTAGAGAAACTCACGGGATGGCTCTTAGCGCATTCAAACTTGACCAGTAGAGTCCGATCCAGAATTTTCAAGTAGTCTGAAAATTTTAGAAAATATGAAGTATTCAACAATTGACATGTCCTTTTGAGCCATGAATACCTACTTGATCTAAAAAACACTATTTGATCGAAAGCAAGTCCTATACTATGAAATATCACGCACCCAAATTTGTTGATGATACTCGAACAAATCATTTTGGGGATAAAATTTTACAGCTGGAACCGGTTTTGAGAGAAAAAAACCAGTTGAAACAATTCAAATAAACTAGTTCCCAAAAAAATTTTATGAAAAAACAACTTACGTTGTGGCCCATTATGAAGATACACATTGGAAGCTGAAAAGTCATTATTAGATTATCAAGCACAATTATAAATCTTGTCAACTCACCATCCACAACATATTTATCACAGAATAATAGTTATTCATTAATATATAGTTTTCAAAGGAATTCAGAAAAAATCAAAAACTAAATAAAATATAGGCACCCATATCCAAGGGTACACAAGGGAGAAGAATAAATGAGAAATGAAAGGGAGAAGCTCGGTTGGGGAGTCAGAGAGCGAGTCAGAGAAAAAAAGGAGCCAGAGTGTAAACAGAGAAGAAAAAACAAGCAAAAGCTCATGGTGTAATGTTGGAAGGGGAGCGAAACTTTTTACACAACACTTCGTGTCTCTGCGATGAACACTTTCTTGTGAGTACTGTTACACTAGTTTCGAAGCTTCACGAAAAAATTATTATCTATTTTGAAATTGTTAGGGAGGAGGTTGCAATAATAGTGAATATGAGGAAAAGAGAGAAAAAAAAGATTTTCCGGAACTTTTTCGAGGAAATCACTGAATTCAAAAAAAGGAGCGGAATTATTCATCTTCATCTTTCCAATATTCTTCTATACTTGGTTGGTTTTGAGAAATGCTTATACTAATGTGCTGAGTGGGTCTGATAGAAAAAAGGCCCAAGATTTTTGAAATTTCTTTTAAGGAGTTCAACATGTATATTTATTTCCCATACCTCCAAGTAGAATAAGTATTTTTTCTTGAAAACTCTTAGTGAATAATAGCAATAAAAATATTTATTGGTTTTGAAAATCCACAACAAAAAAAAAATTATGCGGCATAGACATTTTCTGGAAGTCTTGATTTGATCCCGATTTGAGTCGGCGTCTGAGAGATTTAAGATTATAGAAAAAAGTCGAATACTAGTTTCTATATTGAATAACACTTCTCATAGATGGAATCAGATTTTGGACTTTTCATTGAAAGTTGAAGTTTGAAGCTAAATTTTTTTATTTGCTCAGCAGCTTTCCGTCGATAAAGCTCGAACTCAGGCGAAAAAGTTCTCACTGGTACGTTTTTTACCACGAAATATGAAAAACTCACATGTTAGTTGATGGGCACCTTCTTTCAGTTGAGATTGCCTGAAATTCGAAAATTATCAAAAAAAAACTAAAAATAAAAAGTTTTGTAAATTTTCCGAGTTCTTGTGGAAGAGAAAGTCACGAAAAATGAATTAAAAATAGTTCATTTTGAACATTTTTCGTCGATTGTGGAACTTATGCTCAACTTTTTTGTCGGTGCATACATGTTTTTCGTTAACATGGTTCAAAATTAGGCAAAGTAGTTCACAATAGCTCAAGTTTTGTTACAAAAAAGGGAGACTCACATGTCAGCTGTCTGCCTGCTTTTGCTGGAAATATATGTTGGTGGCGATGTGTTGAGACTAGTCCTTCCTCAAGAAGTTTGATCAACTCTCATATCGACCTCTGTTGAATCTTCATCCGAATCAACAGCTTCAACCGAAGCTGCTTGTTTTTTTTTGCCTCAACTTGAAGGTAATCAGATTTGAGAACACACTTCATTCGTGAAAGTTTACCTCGCTCATGTCTTCTACTTGAATTTCTCACATCATTCCTCATATTCTTCCCATCGCTTCTTGATGCTGTTGGGTTTCTCAATGCAGCTGCAGAACAATATTGGAGCCTGAAAATTCGGAGATTATCGAAAAACTGAAAACGTTTAAAACATTTTCTGAGTAGAGAAGGAATACAGGAGAATCGAATTGAGATTGTCTTATCTTGAATTTTTCTCGTCGAATTTTCGACATAATGCTTTTTTAATGAGATTCAAAACCAAGCAAAATAGTTCAATGAGCACGGATTTTCCACGAATTCTAAAAAACTCACTCAGTTGCCTTTGGCA
>GL379899.1:267775-290009 GCA_000143925.2 Caenorhabditis brenneri | reverse complement strand
TGATAGAGAAAACATCATTCTTTTATGAAAATTTTCAGAATGAGTTCCAACATAATTTCGGCTTTTGTGGAAAATGTATTGCTGTTTTAAGATAACCAGGGAATAATTTTCACAATTCGAAAGAATAAAGGATCAGAAGGGCAGTAAATGATGACCTGGAAGCTATGAGTGACATATTCTACGACCCCGTAATGAGAAGATCTCATTTTGTATTGGAATTCCACTGATTATTCAAAGAATTTTCCCGAACAGCATCACTATTCAGTATATTTGTTTGGGCATCCGGCTTCCTATTCGTTTTCTTTCTATGTTTTGTGTAATTATTATTCTCACAGTATAGTCAAATTGAAAGAACTAGCCCCATCTGAAAATCCCATAATGTTTTTGCTTCAAATTGAACAAAGAAAACAATAATTAACAAGTTATGGTTTATTTTTATTGATAATTAGATGAACTGAAAAAAAATTAGGAACCCAAACAGACAGGTTTTTTGAAGATCGAATTGGTGGGAAAAAAACAATAAAATTGCTAAACTAAATTACTAATGAAGATTGCTATGGGCAGCACATTGCCTTGAGTAGAAATCATCAAAAATTTCGAGGCGCCTTCTACACTGCTTCTGCCATTGAGGAGAACAAACAACGACAATGTTGGTTGGAACAGCATTTTTTGAAATGACCAAAACGTCGGGTAGAAGAAGATTGTAAACTGAAAATCAGGACTATTGCTTCGATCAAACACAATGAAAAAAAACTAGAATTAATAGTGAAGTTTTATGACTCACTCACCATTCGCATATTATATTCATTTCAGATATAATAGTTTTTTGATAAATATAGGTGTTTTTTTTAAAATAAATTCAGAAAAATCAAAATTAATAAAATTGTTAGCACCCATATCCAAGGGTACACAAGGAAGAAGAAAAAATGAGAAATGAAGGGGAAACGGATAGAGCTAGGATGAAGAGGTAGAGAGCCGGAGATTGTCAGAGAGAAAAAAGGAAGTCAGAGAATAAAAAGAGAGAGAAAAAAGCAGAAACTTGTGATATAATTTTGGAAGGAGAGTGAAAATGCTAACACTACACTCTATTAGTCGTTGAAGGGATTCCGTGACTCTTTTCGATGAACATTTTTTGTGAGAACTATTACACTAAAGATACGCTTTTGAGAAAACGTTCCTTTTTTTGAACGTTGATAAAAAGAATAATAATTAGTTGCCTTTCTGAAAAGAAACAAAAAACTTTCTCAGAACTTCACAATTTTTTTGATAAAACAAGTGATGGAAGCTTGTTTTTTTCATTAGAAACTCTCTTCTGCAAACATTGATATGAACTCCTGAAATCTGGTTCTGTTAATTGATAAGAAGGCTTTCCTATTGCTCCTCATGTCGATCAGTTAGTCACCATGTCATTTCATCAAAAAAGTGTATTCCGTATAAGAAACCTGGGTTCTGAGCAAGGATGTCCCGGTACCGGGAAACTTCCCAAAGAAGTTTCGTGAAATCGGGAAATCTTTTTTATGAAAGTGACTGGATGCTTTTTGAGTTTGGAAATTTTTTCAAAAAGGAATATCAAAATTTCGTATTTTCAACTGTTTTTCCAACAGTGTACTTCTAATTTTTCGGCAGTTTTCACCGGATAATCAGACGCACTAGTGAACTAGAGAGTGGAAAATGAAGCGGGTCCAATTTGTACCAAAAATTTGGAAAATTGAAACAGATTGTGGCTAAACTTGTTTGTTTTGCTATTTAGATGCTTTGTTTCAGAAAAAATTGCTTGAAAATTCAGAGAAAACTAGTTTTTCCGAAATTTCCCGGCTTTTCCCGGTTGTTTTGGCCGAGAAAAATTTTTCGCAAAAAATTTCCCGAACGGTCTGAAAAAAGTGTTGGAGAAAAACAGACGAGTTAAAGTAACCAGTGATTTATTTTAAAACCAATTCTGAAAACCAATTCTGGAAACACTCAACAAGCCATTCAATTCACACGAGAAAAATGTGTTTCAACACAAAAAAATGTAGCAAAACTAGATGAAAAATAGAATGAAACTTGATTAACAACAGCTGCACGTTGCAAAAGTACGGATTTAGGAACAATACGACACAAAAACGGAACAGAAACGTGTAAATTACTAGACAGTGACAAAATGTTTTGGGAATCAGGAGAAAAACATTGGACAGACAACATTGAATCTTTAAAGGTCGTGCCAGACGACGAATTCGAAACGGTTGGCGAATGACTGGTTGACAGTGGCCAATAACCCATCGGCTCTTCTGATGTCGATTCCGGTGGAGCAGTCAACGTCTCTGAAAAAAAAATAATTTCTAAAACCCTTCTGTCAAAATACTCACTTCCAGAATTGTGGACGGACCGCCGGATCCCAGTTTGCTCCACTAAATTCTTCCAAACTAATTGGGATCACTCCAAGTGGGCAATCGAACGTCCATTTTTGAATGTTCTTTTTTTCATCACCATCAGAAGTGATCCAACTTCTGATAAAATCGATGAGTGCCTTTTTGCCGAACTTTGTCTTTCCGAAGTACATCATTGAGCAGTTCAACGAGAGCAAGGTTTCCGAGCGCATCCAAGTGCCGTTATCGGCGCTGACTTTGTCAGTACAGGCTAGTTTATCCACGAGCAGGCCTCCATTGTATGTTGGACTTGAGCATTCAAATGATCCGGTGATTTTGATGTTCTCCAGCACGTATTTAGTGTAGTTTCGGAAATCATATTTATCAATGGAGACGTGTACGGCAGACTGGATCGTTGATATCATGTTTGACAAGGAGTACTTTGAGTGGCAGCAACAGGTGATTCCCAATTTATTCACTGTCACTTTTGGGAAAATATCGATCATGTGAGCCAAAATGAAGTTGAACAACTTCTCCTCCATGCTTCTCGACGGCGAGCTAGCGTAGAAGATTGGCTCCAACTGACCCGAGCTTTTGTTCCTGAAATTAGTAGTGAGTTTTTCACCAATAAGAAGCATTTTCAGAGAATTAAGGGAAACCCTATACTTGTTGGGGAGGTGCATGGGAAAAAAATAAGTTTTTTAAAGGTGATTCTGAAATAGCCTTGATAGGACACTTACCAAGACATGACTTGATTCCCTCTGACTTCACACTGCTTCATTCCCTTTTTGATGACCCTTTGATTCAATTGCAAAATTTTCCAAATTATCACCGGATCGGGGTTGTTCTCCTCGTACAACTTGACATATGAATCAGCACCAACGAATTCAACATCCATGAGCATCGGTTTACTAGAGAGCAAGCTTATTTTCACAAGTCTAGCGGCTTTTCGGGAAGCCAATGAGAGAGAAAATCTGAAAAATTATCGAACTAGAGATTTGTTGATTGGAAAAAAATACTCACGCTTCGGGTGTTGGCATCATTCTAACAAGTTTTCTCCACGCAAAATATGGGAGTAAGTAGATTGGGATTTCCATGATTTCCATTCTCTGAAACGATAAAGGATTGGGGATTTACGTCAAACCTATGACAGAGATACGCCCAGCATTTTATGTTTAGATAATCTTCCAAAGCTCTACCTACTTAGGTTTGATAAGACTCGCTTTTTCCTCACCAGCAGTAATTGCTGTTAATTTTTTCTCGCTCTCAAAACATCCCTCTATTCAAGCGCATCACCCATAATACTATTTCAGTTTGGCCTATCATACGTCATGTTATCATAAAAACTTCTTTTCCCATTCACACGGTGACTGCGTCTCCCCGTTCTATTCTCGGCTATATAAACCCCACAAACAGTGAGAATGCATCATTTTCCTCAAGCTAACTGTCGTTGGCTCTCTTTATGATTTTTTATATTTTATTCTCCACTATTGTTGGCTTTTTCTAATTTTCTTTAATATTTCTCTTATATTTTTAACTATAAAAAACCTGATGTCTACCATCACATATGGGCAGTTGGAATGAGTCAAACGGCCTGTATGGTACACTTGGGTAGGCTCAGTTTTTTCCTTAGAATTCAGTTTATATTTTTGAATTTTTTCTAGCTTTCCCGGATTTGGCCCTCAAGACGAGTGGAGCACTGGAACGAGACCAACAACTGCTTTCTAGATCCTGATACACCACGATTGATATTAATATTTTTGATTAAATAAATATTCTGATGCTAAAATATTTTTGGAATTTCTGAAGTACATATATGATCACACAGAACATTTTGTCCAACTAGAGAAAAATTGAAGCTTAACCGTGGTTCAACTTCACCAAACTGCTTCTTTCCCTCGATTTTTGGGATTCAATAATCAAGAAATGTGATTTGGAGCTAACAGTATAAGCTTCATTTTCTCATATGTAATTATTTGCCGAAGAACTTTCGAACCAAGCAGAAAAGGCAGCCAGCCGTTCTAAAGTTAACAGACTGTTTCAGTTACAGTATCAGGAAGTTTCCATCTGTTTTGAACCAACGTTTTTCATGACAACTGTATTTTCGGGCAGCGATTCCCCTTATTTTTGGCTAATTTTCCCAATTTTTGATGATTAGTTCAAGTTTTGGACAAAAATACTCACACTTTGTGTTGTTGGTGCCATATTATATCCTTCAAACTCAATTCCTTTGAGAGTCCGTGCTTGTTACACTATTGTGATAGAGTTCCTTTGCCGAAATGGTGTATTTCCTGAAAAAAAACTTTTTTCACGAGAGAATACCTATGAAATTGACGGAAATTAACAGAATTGGTGGAAAAATCATAGCTTTGAACTTTAAAAAAGATTTCTTCAAGTTAAAAGTCGAAAAAACGAAGGAAAAGCCCGGAAAACGAGAAAAATCGGAAAAGTTAATCCCAAAATAGCAATCGCGCTCTATTGAGACAGGAATTATTAGTCATCATCTTTCCTCCTTCTTGCCGTTGTGTGTCGGGGCCTAAGAGGGGTTCTCCCTTCTTTTTGACCAAGGGTAATTTGAAAGCGATTCCACAAGTGGACTTTTCAATCGAATAGTTTGCGATGAGTTTCCCGGCTGATTCCCCTAAACATCTATGAAAATTTGTTTTCTCTCTCTCTCTCGGGATTCATCAAGAAGAAAATGATGCGAGTATTTCATTTTGACTAGGACGAGTAACAGTGAATGAATGAACGAGTGTGGATCGATAGACTGTTCTTGTGAGTAGAGAATAATGTGTGTTGGTCTGACCAAGGGATTCTTAATAGGATGACCTATCTTGATATCTTTGTTTAGGATCTTACTAAGAACACCTGTCATGAGAATATAATGGATTTGATTGATGATCTTATTGCATTTGGAGTAATTGCAAAGTAACTGCTAGTGATGTATTCATAGGTTTCGTCGTTCACTGGTTTTAGTGAAATAAAAAAAAACAGAAAAGATTATTTTATTTAGTGCTCGAAAACTTATTCTGATGGCAATAAGAAAGTACAATCAAACAATTTGTTGAGACAGTTGCGGGGTGGTGAGCCCATGTACTATCCCAAAGAGTACAAATGGCATAAACTTAGGATGACAGTGAGTCCAGTTAGGTATACAACGTTTCATTATCATAAAACATGATAAGTTGATGGTTCGAATCTCTGGATCTTGAAACCATTGGCCTTGAACGTCTTGTTGGTGCCAAACCACTGCTGCGCCGTCTCGGTAGAACTTCTTGCTTTGACTCCTTGTCGGGATGATGGTAGAACTCAGAACTGATTGTATAGAGAATTGTGAAGAGCTTCCTTGACCTTGCCACGTTGAGATGGTCATAATGATAAGCAAGGGTCGAGGAACCAGAACATTCGAATTATTGACGTGATCAGCTTCTCATGTATTGGCGACAAATTCACCGTTGTAACCTTTATCTTATTATTAGAGTCTACGAGTTAGACTATTATGGGTTGGGGAATTATGTGGAACACTATTTCCACAACACAATTTTCGAAAAAAACATGAGGAAGATCATAGAAAAGGTTTAGAACAGTAGTTTACGAAAAAACGGAAGACAATAGAAAAGTATACAGATGGAAAGCTGCGAATTTATAGCACGTACAGGACGGGGTTCAATGTTCTACACTCAGGGTTGTGCAAAAATTTTTTTCGGTAAATTATGTCTGAAAAAACCGGAAAATTATTTTTTTTCGGAATGTTTTGTCCGAAAAAATCCAAAAAACCATTTTAACAAAATGCAACAAAAAACTTTGAAAATCACCAAAATTGACCGAAAAGTTCCATTTTTCAGAATTGTTTTCATAGGTTGCCAGTGAATTATCGATTTCTCAATAAAAATTTCAGATTCCGAAAAATTTTTCGCACAACCCTGCCTTACACCCGATCCTCACATGCTAGAAGTCCACATTTATCCCATCTGTATACTGCTAATACATATCCAAAAATTTAGATTACATCTATCAAATGATTTCACTCCACAATAAACTCGAACCCGTTATCTTCCTCCGTTACCACAATCACAGCTGTAGTTCCATCAAATCTATGAATTCTAGATCCTCCTGCTAGTTTCGTTTCATTGCAATAATAGTTATCAGTGACATAATCTCTATACACTTCTTTACTATGCAATGGGATTTGGTTATGACTAATTCCTTCCAAGATGACATTTTTATCAAATGAATTGTTTTCCAGCTCTACCCGTGTAGAAAAATGCTCCAATCTAGGGTTGGACCCACAAATCCACAACTTCAAAAATCGATTGAAGTCTTCTTCGGTGAACTTGGAACTGAACAGTTCAATTTTCTCGGAGTTTGTAAGAAATACTTGATCAATTTCAAGAGTATCTGCATCCGCAATACACATTACGGTCACGTTTTGAGCAAGAACCTTGTTCAGTCTGTCTCTACCAAACGGTATGCGATCAAGAAAAAGTTTCTTATAATTCAGAAAACGTTTCAGAGCTTTTTCTACGCAGTTATTCGTCAAATCACATAAAGAAAAACATCCTATTTGTAGTCCTATCATAACTTTTTGAACAGTTTCGATGAAATTATCATCAATTTCCCTTCCAGAGAAAGCAATTTCGTCGATTCTGGGATGATGCAATACTTCGCGAAAATGATGAATCCATTTTTCGAATTGAAAGTTTTTGAAGTTCCATGTCCTTCGTTCTTGGTTTCCAGCAGATCTCTCAATGTAGACCTTTATGTCTTTACTAGCATTAATTTGATTGTTGGGAAAAAAGTCGTCATGCCAATTGAAAAGAGTAAACTGGGAATTCCCGAAATTGAGTTCAACTGTGATGTTAAAAGAAAAGTTGCAGGAAATATATCTTGCTTTTAAATTCAACGATTTGATAGCTTTCTTGGCGTTTTTTGAGCATAGGGAATATGCTAGCCTGAAATGATAATGAGTAAAAGACTGCTAAGAGAATTCGCTAGGGAGACTTCTTTACCATCGGATAGAGCTCAACAATCTACATGAAAAATCCTCTTGAGGGTATGGTCGGAAGTTCAATTTTTGACCTGGTTTCACACGTGAAAGGCAAAATCGTTGCTTGGGAACAATGAGTTTGAAAGCATTGATCGGAAAAACAAAGAGTTTTTCGAAAAAGTTCTAAACTAAAAAACTGGAGTGAATCTAATTCTGAATTACTTTGTCTTTGATTTTTTTTTTATAAAATGGTCCTTTTCCAAGTTATAGGCTGACTTCTTCGAAGTTCTCCTCATAAGCAACTAAAATAAATTGCGTGAAAAATAACTGAGATTTCAATTGTTCTCAAACAACGAGATTCCTTTTCATGTGTGAAAACAGGTCAAAAATGGAATTTTCGATCATATCTCCCATAGGATTTTTGTGGTAATTCGTCAAGCTCTATCCGATGGTATAAATTCTCTTTAGCAAATTTTTATAGGACCCCTATAAACAACACCAATAAGAAATAAAATAAAACTCACTGTTCATGAACTTCCATTCTTCGTAGAACACGTAAAAATGCTCCAACGGGTAGTTGATGTAAGGGAATCGTATTCATGTTGAACCTCTGTGAAGACTGAACGAAAAACAGTGAATGAATGAACGAGTGTGGATCGATAGACTGTTCTTGTGAGTAGGGAATAGTGTGGGTTTGTCTGACCAAGGGTGTCTTAATAGGATGACCTCTCCTAATATTTTTGAGTGGGACCTCACTAAGAACACCTGTCATGAGAATAGAGCGAATTTGATTGACGATCTCATTGCACTTGGAGTAATTGCAAAGCGACTGTTAGTGGTGTAGTCATAGGTTCCGTCGTTCACTGTTCTGAGCAGAGCTGTGCAGATGTAAAAATTTTAAAAATGGAAGTCGGAAGTAACATTTCAAAAATGGAAGTCAAAAATCGGAAGTGGAAAAACACCCGGAAATCGGAAGTTGGAAGTCGGAAATCAGAAGTAATTAGTGCAGATTCAAACATTTTTGGCACACAATTAACTCGAAAGTGAAGTTTTTGTGAAAAACGACTTTTTTCACTAAATTTTGTCGGAAAGCAGCCATACCGTAGCCGGTGCTTGAGATTTTTCAGGAAAGGCGGTGAGAACTCTCATGCGTAGGGGAACTTTAAGGGGAAAAAGGGCGCAATCTCTTGTAAACAAGTAGAGACGGCGCGTTTTTCGGCTGCATGGCGCAGTCGGTATCGATTTTGGTGATCTGACAGACCGACCCCGGGTTCGAACCCACCTGAGGTACATAATTTTGTAATTTCTGGGCAAATGTTTTTTTGAGTTCCCCTTTCCTTTAACAAAATATTCCGATTTCTGTCGTATTTTTGCCCTTTGAAACGAAAGTTGGAACTCGGAAGTCGGTAATAAAATACCTCAAATGTAAGTCAAAAATCGGAAGTCGGAAGTCCGCCAAACGGAATTCCGCGCAGCTTTGTTTTCGAGAGAAAAATAAAAAAAACACAGAAAAGATTATTTTATTCAGTGCTTGAAAACCTATTTTGATGGCAATGAGGAAGTACAATAAAACTGTTTTCAAAAAGATAAGAAAGGTTCAACACAGTAGTTTACAGAAAACAAAAAACAATAGAATAAGATAAATATTAGTAGTATACAGATGGAAACCTG
Organism: Caenorhabditis brenneri; assembly: GCA_000143925.2. Taxonomy (NCBI): domain Eukaryota; kingdom Metazoa; phylum Nematoda; class Chromadorea; order Rhabditida; family Rhabditidae; genus Caenorhabditis; species Caenorhabditis brenneri. The sequence goes on along the minus strand of GL379899.1, from coordinate 281,006 downwards.
CAAATTGTTAACATGTACAGGGCGGGTTTCAGTGATCTACACCCCATCTGTATACTGCTAATACGTATCCAAAAAATTAGATTACATTTATCAAATGAATTCACTCCACAATAAACTCGAACCCATTATCTATCTCCGTTACCACAATTACAGCTGTAGTTCCATCAAATCTATGAATTCTTGATCCTCCTGCTAGTTTCGTTTCATTGTAAACATAGTTGTCAGTGACATATTCTCTATACACTTCTTTACTATCCAATGGAATTTGGTCATGCTGAATTCCTTTCAAAATTACACTTTTATCCAACGAATTGTTTCCCAGCTGTACCCATGTAGAAAAGTGCTTCAATCTAGGGTTAGATCCACAAATCCACAACTTCAAAAATCGATTAAAGTTTTTTTCGGTGAACTTGGAACTGGACAGTTCAATTTTCTCGGAGTTTGTGAGCAATATTTGATCAATTTTAAGAGTATCTGCATCCGCAATACACATTTCGGTCAAGTTTTGAGCTAGAACCTTGTTCAGTCTGTCTCTAGCAAACGGTATGCGAACAAGAAAAAGATTCTCATAATTCAGAAAACGTTCCAGAGCTTTTTCTACAAAGTTATTCGTCAAATCACTTAAAGAGAAACATCCTATTTGAAGTCCTTTGATAGCCTTTTGAACAGGTTCGATGTAATTATCATCAATTTCCCTTCCAGAGAAAGCAATTTTGTCAATTCTGGGATAATGCAATACTTCGCAAAAATGATGAATCCATTTTTCGAATTGAAAGTTTTTGAAGTTCCATGACCATTGTTCCTGGTTTCCAATAGATCTCCCAACGTAGACTTTCATGTCTTTACTAGCAGTAATTTGATTGTTGGGAAAGTGGTCACCATGGAAGATATAACTAATAAACTGGGAATTCCCAAATTCGATTACTACCTCGATGTTAGCAGAAATTTTGGAGATAATATATATTGCTTTCAAATTCAACAATTTGATAGCTTTCTTGGCGTTTTTCGAGCAAAGGGAATATGTTACTCTGAAATGATTACGATTAAAAGATTTCTAAGAGAATACGCTAGGGAGACTTTTAGATCATCGGATAGAGCTCAACGAATTACATCGAAAACCCTCTTGGAGGTATGGTCGCAAAATCCATTTTTGACCTGTTTTCACACGTGAAAGGCAATTTCGTTACTTGGGAACAATGCGTTTGAAAGCATTTATCGGAAAAACAAAGAGTTTTTCGAAAAAGTTCTAAACTAAAAAATTGGAGTGAATCTAATTCTGAATTACTTTGTCTTTGATCTTTTTTATAAAACGGTCCCTTTCCAAGTTATATGCTGATTTCTTCGAAGTTTTCCTCATGAGCAACGAAAAACACACACTTAATCAACGAAAATGAATCGCTTGAGAAACAATTGAAATTTCCAGTGTTTCCAAGCAAAGAGATTCCTTTTCATGTGTGAAAACAGGTCAAAAATAGAACTAAACCCCTTTAAACAACACTGATTAAAAACAAAATAAAACTTACTGTTCATGAACCTCCATACTTCGTAATACATGTGAGAACGCTTCATCGGGTAGTTGATGTAAGGGAATCGTAGTCATGTTGAAACCTCTGTGAAGACTGAACGAATAACAGTGAATGAATGAACGAGTGTGGATCGATAGAACGTTCTTGTGAGTAGGGAACAGTGTGTGTTTGTCTTACCAAGGGAGTCTTAATAGGATGACCTCCCCTAATATTTTCGAGTGGGATCTCACTTAAAATACCTGTCATGAGAATAGAGTGAATTTGATTGATGGTCTTATTGCGTTTGGAGTAATTGCAAAATAACTGCTAGCAATGAGTTCATAGGTTTCGTCGTTCACTGTTTTGAGAGAAATAAAAAAAAAACACAGAAAAAATTATTTTATTTAGTGCTCGAAAACTTCTTCTGGTGGCAATGAGGGAGTACAATCAAACTGTTTTCGAGAACATAAGAAAAATTCAAAACATCAGTTTACAGAAAATTAAAAAAAATAGAATAAGAGAAATATAAGAAGCATACAGAGGGAAACCTTGGAATTTATAAGAAGTACAGGACAGGGTTTAGTGCTCTACACCCCATCTGTATTCTGCTAATACGTGGCCAAAAAAATCAGATTACAATTATCAAATGAATTCACTCCACAATAAACTCGAACCTGTTATCTATCTCCTCCACCACAATTACAGCTGTAGTTCCATCACATCTATGAATTCTTGATCCTCCTGCTAGTTTCGTTTCATAGCAATAATAGTTTTCAGTGACATATTCTCTATACACTTCTTTACTATCCAATGGAATTTGGTTATGCTGAATTCCTTCCAAAATTACACTTTTATCCAACGAATTGTTTCCCAGCTCTACCCATGTGAGAAAGTTCTTTAATCTAGGGTTGGATCCACGAATCCACAACTTCAAAAATCGATTAAGGTTTTTTTCGGTGAACTTGGAACTGAACAGTTCAATTTTCTTGGAGTTTGTAAGCAATACTTGATCAATTTCAAGAGTATCTGCTTTCGCAATACACATGACGGTCAAGTTTTGAGCAAGAACCTTGTTCAGTTTGTCTCTACCAAAAGGTATTCTACCAAGAAAAAGTTTCTCATAATTTGGAAAACTTTCCAGAGCTTTTTCTACAAAATCATTCGTCAAATCAGGACATAAAAAGATACATCCTAACTGAAGTCCTTGGATAGCCTTCCGGACAGGTTCGATGTAATTATCATAAATGTTACTTCCAAAAAAACCAAGTTCATCTATTCTGGGATAATGGAATACTTCACAAAAGTGATGAATTCATTCTTCGAATTCAAAGTTTTTTTAAGTTCCATGACCATTGTTCTTGGTTTCCATTAGATCTCCCAATGTGGACTTTCATAGTTTTACTAGCAATAATTTGTTTGCTGGGAAAGTGGTCATCATGCGAAATATAGCCAATAAACTTGATGGAATTCCCGAAACCGATTTCTACAGTGATGCAAGCAGAAAAGTTGAAGGAAATATATTTAGCTTTTAAATTCAACGATTTGATAGCTTTCTTGGCGTTTATTGAGCAAAGGGAATATGCTAGTCTGAAATCATGACGATTAAACAACGCCGAGTAAAAATTAGATAAAACTTACTGTTCATGAACATCCATACTTTGTAAAACACGTAAGAGCGCTCCATCGGGTAGTTGATGTAAGGGAATCGTATTCATGTTGAACCCCTGTGATGACTGCACGAATAACAGTGAATGAATGACCGAGTATGGATCGGCACAATGTTCTTGTGAGTAGGGAACAGTGTGTGTTTGTTTGATCAAGTGACTGTGAATGAGATGACCTCTCCTGATATTTTCGTGACTCACTAATGAACACCTGTCATGAGGAAAGAGTGGATTTGATTGACGATCTTATTGCACTTGCAGAAAATGCAAAGTAACTGTTGGTAATGGTTTTGAGAAAAAAAAATACAACTCATCAAGAATTTATTTTAATAGTAATGAGAAACCACAAACCGTATGTTTTTTTTATGCATACGGTAGGTTTAAAACAATAGTTTTCAGACAACAAAAGACAATAGAATAAGAGAAATATTAGTAGCATACAGATGGGAACATGCGAATTTATAACACGTCCAGGACAGGGGTTAGTGCTTCACACCTGATCCTCCAGTGCTGAAAGTTCACATTCATCCCATCTCTATACTGCGAATACGTATTCAAAAAAAATTAGATTACATTTATCAGATGACTTCACTCCACAATGAACTCAAACCGGTTATCTTCCTCCGCTACCACAATCACAGCTGTAGTCCCATCACATCTCCAAATTCTAGATCCTCCTGCTAGTTTCGTTTCATAGCAATAATAGTTATCAGTGACATATTCTCTATACACTTCTTTACTATCTAATGGAATTACGTTATGCTGAATTCCTTTCAAAATTACACTTTTATCCAACAAATTGTTTCCCAGCTGTATCCATGTGAAAAAGTTCTTCAATCTAGGGTTGGATCCACCAATCCACAACTTCAAAAATCGATTAAAGTCTTTTTCGGTAAACGTAGAACTGAACAGTTTAATTTTCTCGGAGTTTGTGATCAATAGTTGATCAATTTCAAGCTTCTCTGCCTCCGCAATACACAATAACGTCGTGTTGTGAGCTAGAACCTTGTTCAGTTTATCTCTACCAAATAGCATTTGACCAAGAAAAAGTTCTTCATAATTTGGAAAACTTTCCAGAGCTTTTTCTACAAAATCATTCGTCAAATCAGGACATAATGAGAGGCATACTAATTGAAGCCCTTTGATAACCTCCTGGACAGGTTCGATGTAATTGTCATCAATGCTCCTTTCAAAAAAGGCAAGATCGTCGATTCTGGGATGATGCAATACTTCGAAAAAATGGTGAACCCATTTTTTGAACTCGAAATTTTTGAGGTTCCATGACCGTTGTTCTTGGTTTCTAATTGATCTCCCAACATGGACTTTCATGTCTTTACAAGCAATAATTTGATAGTTGGGAAAGTGGTCGTCATGCCAGATAAAACTAATAAACTGGGAATTCCCAAAACTGATTTTCACTGCGATGTCAGCAGAAAATTTAATGGAAATAAATGTCGCTTTTAAACTCAACAATTTGATAATTTTCTTGGCGGTTTTTGAGCAAAGGGAATATGCTAGTCTGAAATGATGACGATTAAAAGATTGTTAAGAGAATTCGCTAGGGAGATTTTTAGACCATCGGATAGAGCTCAACAAATTACATAAAAAATCCTCTTGAAGGTATGGTCGGAAATTTAATTTTTGACCTGATTTGGCAGGTGAAAGGAAATTTCGCTGCTTAGCAACAGCGATTTTGACAGCATTTATCAGAAAAACCAAGAGTTTCTCGAAAAAGGTGTCAACTAAAAAATAGAGTGAATCAAATTGTGAATCACTTTGTAGTTGATCATTTTTCCTCAAGTGGGCCCTTTCCGAGTTATAGGCTGATTTCTTCGAAGTTCTTTTAACAAGCAACGAAAATGAATTTAGTGAAAAATATTTGGAATTTCCATTGTTTCCAAACATGATTCTCTTTCACGTGTGAAAACAGGTCATAAATGGAATTTTCGACCACACCACTCATAGGATTTTTGCTGTACTTTGCCAAGCTCTATCCGATAGTTCAACAATCTCTCTAGCATTTTTTTCGCGTATTAAACAAACATTGATTGAAAATAAAATAGAACTTACTTTTCCTGAACCTCCATGCTTCGTAAAACACGTAAAAACGCTACATCGGGTAGTTGATGTAAGGGAATCGTATTCATGTTGAACTTCTGTGAAGACTGAACGAATAACAGCGGATGAATGATCGAGTGTGGATCGATAGAATGTTTTTGTGAGTAGGGAATAGTGTGTGTTTGTCTGACCAAGGGAGTCTTAATAGGATGACCTCTCCTAATATCTTTGAGTGGGATCTCACTAAGAACACCTGTCATGAGAATAGAGCGAATTTGATTGACGATCTCATTGCACTTGGAGTAATTGCAAAGCGACTGTTAGTGGTGTAGTCATAGGTTCCGTCGTTCACTGTTCTGAGCAGAGCTGTGCAGATGTAAAAATTTTAAAAATGGAAGTCGGAAGTAACATTTCAAAAATGGAAGTCGAAAATCGGAAGTGGAAAAACACCCGAAAATCGGAAGTTGGAAGTCGGAAATCAGAAGTAATTAGTGCAGATTCAAACATTTTTGGCACACAATTAACTCGAAAGTGAAGTTTTTGTGAAAAACGACTTTTTTCACTAAATTTTGTCGGAAAGCAGCCATACCGTAGCCGGTGCTTGAGATTTTTCAGGAAAAGGCGGTGAGAACTCTCATGCGTAGGGGAACTTTAAGGGGAAAAAGGGCGCAATCTCTTGTAAACAAGTAGAGACGGCGCGTTTTTCGGCTGCATGGCGCAGTCTGTATCGATTTTGGTGATCTGACAGACCGACCCCGGGTTCGAACCCACCTGAGGTACATAATTTTGTAATTTCTGGGCAAATGTTTTTTTGAGTTCCCCTTTCCTTTAACAAAAAATTCCGATTTCCGTCGTATTTATGCCCTCCGTTACCACAATCACAGCTCTAGTTCCATCACATCTCTGAATTCTTGATCCTCCTGCTAGTTTTGTTTCAGTGCAATAATAGTTGTCAGTGACATATTCTCTATACACTTCTTTGCTATCCAATGGAATTTGGTTGTGCTTAATTCTTTCCAAAACGACATTTTTATCGAATGAATTGTTTCGCAGCTGTACCCATGTGAAAAAGTGTTTTAATCTAGGGTTGGATCCACGAATCCACAACTTCAAAAATCGATTAAAGTCGTTTCCGTTGTAACGGGAACTGAACAGTTTTATTTTCTCGGAGTTTGTAAGCAATACTTGATCAATTTCAAGAGTATCTGCATTCGCAATACAGAATAACGTTAAGTCTTGAACTAGAACCTTGTTCAGTTTGTCTCTACCAAAAGGTATTTGACCTAGGAAAAGTTGCTCATAATTTGGAAAACTTTCCAGAGCTTTTCTCACAAAATCATTCGTCAAATCAGGACATAAAGAGAGACATCCTATTTGAAGTCCTTTGATAATCTTCTGGACAGGTTCGATGTAATTGTCATCAATGCTCCATCTAGTAAAGACCAGTTCGTCAATTCTGGGATAATGCAATACTTCGAAAAAGTGGTGAATCCATTTTTCGAATGCAAAGTTTTTGAAGTTCCATGACAATTGTTCTTGGCTTCCATTAAATCTCCCAACGAGGACTTTTATGTCTTTACTGGCAGTAATTTGATTGTTGGGAAAGTGGTCATCATGCCAGATAAAACTAATAAACTGGGAATTCCCGAAACTGATTTCTACTGCGATGTTAGCAGAAAATTTGAGGGTAATGAATTTCGCTTTCAAATTCAACGATTTGATAGCTTTCTTGGCGTTTTTCGAGCAAAGGGAATATGCTAATCTGAAATGATGACGATTGAACAGCACTGATTTTGAGGAGAAATTGACTTAGCACAGTGGCAAAAAGTTCATCCCATTCAATATGTCTGAAAATTCGAAATTTTCAAATTTTTCAGGGTTTTCCACTCAAAATTTTAGGGGTTGTTTTGGGTACCATGATGCACCTCCATGCCAGTTTTGAGACTTCTAGAAAATCGGAAAGTGTTTCAAATGAGTTAGAAAAACCAGTTTTTTTCACTTTTTCTCAAAAATAATCTAAAAGTCATAGTCAAAATGACATCAAAACAACCTATAAAAGTTTCGGAGAGGGAAAACCTGAAAAAATAAAAAAATTGAACTTTCGGCTTGAAAAGCCAATTTTCAAGAATATTTTCAGAGAGAGGTGTATTATAGGTCCAAGGACAGCTTTTTTGAAAACCATTTTGATGGGTGTTCATGTGATCTAAACCTCGTTTGAATGGGATACATTTTTTGCAACTGTGATAAGGCCTAACAGAGAACTCTTACAGATAATGCGTTTGGAAATAAAATAAAACTTACTGTTCATGAACATCCATACTTCGTAAAACACGTAAGAACGCTCCATCGGGTAGTTGATGTAAGGGAATCGTATTCATGTTGAACTTCTGTGAAGACTGAACGACTAGCAGTGAATGAATGACCGAGTGTAGATCGATAGAATGTTTTTGTGAGTAGGGAATAGTTTGTGTTTGTCTGACCATGGGAGTTTAAATAGGATGACCTCTCCTAATATCTTAGAGTTGGATCTCACTAAGAATACCTGTCATGAGAATAGGGAATTTGATTGATGATCTTATTGCATTTGGAGTAATTGCAAAGTAACTGTTAGTGATGTTTCGTGAGGTTTCGTCGTTCCCTGTTTTGAGAGAAACAAAAAAACACCGAAAATATAGTTTTGAGAAAGTACAATCAAACTGTTTCTAAACCAGATCAAAATCTCTAAAACCGGCGAAACGGGAGGTGCCCAAAGTTGGAATTTTTCAAAAAGTGTAATAATTTTTGACAACAAATTTCCACCACAAAACAATCGCGATTTTGAGGAAGGGAGAAAAATCTATTGGTCGTTTGATGAATGACACTGAATAACTTTTCTAGAGTCTGTGAGAATATTGGAAAAAAGAACTATTTATTTACATATTTATTCAGTTAAATTGTCACAAAAAAGTCAAAAATCATAATCCGGGAGTCGCAATGTGATAAGTCGGCAGTAAATTAACTTCATGTATCAAATAATTCAAATTGTCGGACATCGAGAAATTCGAATATTGGCCTGTATCCTTGGATGGATGGGTTATTATAACCTACAAATTCAAGCAACCCAACTCTTTCCCAAGTTAGATTTTCATCTGAAAGTTTTTGACATTTAGTTGAATGGTTGAAAATCGAAGCACGTACCTTTCTGTTAAATTCATGTTCGCGATTTCTTATCTCATGAATGTGCTCAAACTTCTCGAGATCAGAAATGACTTCCTCTTGCGCTGTTTTGTATTTTCGGTGTTCTGCTTCGTAGACTTCCATCTCGAAACTGTCCTTGGTCACCAAAACCTTTATGAAGATCTGTGTCGTGCTGAAAATATTTATAATTGAAGTATCTTCTTGAATTGAATTCTCTACACTAAAAATTTCAAGTCTGTCAAGAGAAGGTCCTAGGATAGGGCGCGGATTGCTTAAATATTTTGGGAATATGATCGCCTGGGGTGCCTAACATCAAAACTGGAAAATTACATGCGCTTTCCCAGGTTTGCCAGTTTTACAATAGCATTTTCGTTTTTTCTGAACAATCTGACTAGTCAATTTTCACTCGTTTCGGTTGATTTTTTGCTCATTGGAACTTTCAATAAGTGGGCTACAAAAATGCCTCCTGAACTTAATTCCTAAGATTGCGAACACAGGAGATACATTAAAAAGTACAAAAAATATGAAGTTGTGGTGTAGCTGTAAGTGCCTATTTTTGACAATTCGGTCTTGGTAAACTGTCAATACATGATTACTACTACCGGTGCGTATACATGTTCAAATATAGGTCGAGCCCTGAGGTTTCGAGACATTTCAATTTTTTTTTTGAAAGCTTAAGGGCCTTCCAGAAATTTGGGTATATACTAAATATTTTGGCTTGGTGAGTCTCTTTCTGAAATAAAACGTGGCTCGATCCGCGTGTGTACTCCGCGCTGAGCACCCCAACTTTTCCTATGGCTAAGCAACCGCTCGGACCGGCAGGCCCCTGGTGAATAGACTACTTTCTCTACCACTGTAAAAAATGCCGCTCGGTGACGCAGCGGCACAGGGCGCGGGTAGTGGTGCGAGAGATGTATTAGGTTGTTCCATAAGTCTTTGACACTTTTTTCTTTTTTTCATTGCTCATCCTAAAATTGATTTTTTTCAATTTCTTTTTTTTATTTTTGTATGGTATACTCAGTATGTTCTCCACATTAAATTAGACTATAGGAAGTTCAATAATGGCCGAGCAATTGCTCCAAGATCACCACGCACTTCGAGCAGTCTTTTTGTATGAATATCTGCAGGGCCACACAAGTAGCGAAGCTCGACGAAATTTATGCACAGTATTAGGCGAAGACATCATCAGTCTTAACACCATCAAGAACTGGTTCAAAAAGTTCCAAGAAGGGAGTTTTGATTTGAATGACAAACCTCGCTCCGGGCGCCCTCGTTCAGATATATTGGCGATATCTCGGACGAGATGAAGAGAGAGCCGAGAGCAAGTGTCCGTGACATTTCTTCAAGTATAGGTCTAAGTAGTACCACAACCTTCCGTCACCTCCACAGCCTGGGAATGGCTCCAAAATTTGGACAAGTTGTTCCACACGAATTGACCGACGACCAGAAAAGTGTTCGATGTGACCTTGCACTTTCTCTCCTCACTAGAAAAAGAAGGACCGATTGGATCAAGGATATTACCACTGGAGATGAGAAGTGGGTACTCTATGTCAATCATACAAGAAAGCGCCAGTGGGTCCCAGAAGGAGAAGCGGCACAACCGGATCCCAAAGAAGAACTTCACGAGAAGAAGGTGATGTTGTCTATTTGGTGGGACAGCAAGGGCGTCATTTTCCGTGAACTGCTTCCAGATCATGCCACCATCAACTCGAGTCTCTACTGCACCCAACTGGAAAAGATGGTCCTTGCACATCAATCTCTTCGTCCGAAAGGGTCGAAATTGCTGCTCCTACATGACAACGCGAGACCCCATACATCGTTGATGACCCGCCAGAAGCTCCAGGCTCTCGGAGTCAAAGTTCTTCCACACCCGCAGTATTCCCCCGACTTGGCACCTACCGACTATCATCTTTTCCGTTCTCTTCAAAACCACCTGGCTGGACAGAGATTCCATGACCGAGAAGCCGTTGAAAAGGGAATAGATGCATATTTTGCCTCGAAATCACCGGAGTTCTACGAGAGCGGAATCTCTCAACTTCCAATGCGCTGGCAAGAGGTCATCGACTCTGATGGTCAATACATTAATTATTGAAATTTGTTTCCTTTGAATAAAAATAGTTTTTAAAAAAAAGTTGAAAAGTGTCAAAGACTTATGGAACAACCTAATAGGTTCGTTACTAGCCTCCCATAAAGACGGCCAACTAGCGTTGTAAACTAAACTCACATTTTTTAAGCAATAAAACTTCTTCTCCTTAACCACCAAGACCACATCGTGCATGTCCTTATCCTCGTCCTCAAAATTGTTGAGTTGCTCTTCCATCCTCGGAATCACCACCGCCAACTCGTTGCCCCATCCGACCCTCTTACGTTTCCGGTTGATTGGTCCAGGTTGTGACATGATTATTCTGGAATATATAGAATTATTTCACGAGAAACACATGATTTTTTGCAGTAAACCCTACATTTATCTATCCCTCTTCTGATGTTATTCATCTCAACTACTTCAGTAAAAACGATGAATTAGGAAGAAGATAACTTACTTGGAACGGATCCAGTTGTCGAAGAAACAGAAGGTTTTGAAAATTGATTTGAAAATTAAAAAGAATCAGCATACATAGAGGCCATCGGTCGGTCGGCCAAAATGGGAAGAATGAGAATAACTCGTTCTACGGGGGTTTTTATACCCCATTCTCCACCAGAAAAACGGGGAGGGGGGGGCGGAGACTCACATGACATCTGTGCCTAATGGACGATAATAGGGAAAGGTGACAAATAGGTCATTTATATCTATTGTGGAGTGTTTTTATGGTTATTTGAACGATGTTTGACAGGTCAGAGGAGTGTTTAAGAGTGATGAAACTACTAATCCTACAGTGGCATATGTGAAAGGGACAATTCGAATGTTCCTTCTAGAAGGGTCAGGAACGGGATGAAAAACCAACAATTCTCGTTTTCAAGAGCGATCAGCAGAGGTATTACAGTTTGAATGATAACCAGCCGTTCGATTGAGCGATTTCATTTCATTTTCTTGAGCTCTGAGAGCAATTTTTGGGTAGAAAATTCATTCGAATCGTTCCAAATGTTGATTTTCTCGGTTAACTGCTTGCAGATGTTTGGAATTATGACGAAACACAGGGTTATTCCATTTTTCTGCACCGAATCAAGTTTGAAAGCAATTTTAAAAAGCAGGAATAATTTTGTTAGAATTTAGCTACGAAACTGAAAGAAGAATGACTCAATCCCCGGAAGACTGCTAAATCCTGAGCCAAGTTCTTGCACCAATTCATATACCATTTTCATGAAAAAGGTTATGTCTCTGAACTCTATCGCAAGTTTTGCTCCAATCGGTAGTTTTATTAACAAGAAGATCGTATTAACAAGAAGATCATCAGATGAAGATCAAGATGGTCATGTAAATTATAACAAGAAAAAAAAGAATAAAACACAGAAAAAAAGAGAACTCAATCAACTGCGTCTTCAGCGGAACCAATGGGCATCACCTCCATCACTGCCATCCATAGAATTCTGTCGCCGGATGTCCGCTTCATCTCCAACTCATTCAATTCCGATTGTTCGTTGAGTTTTATCGTGGTACAGTAATGGAACTTTGCACATCTGAAATAAAGGAATTCAGAAAATACTCAGCGCTTTTGGAAACGAAAATGTAAACTTACGATCTGGAAGGGAGCATTTTTATGACTCCTCCAAGCATTTTCACACCGTCGATGTAGTCAGAGGCATTTTTCTTCGAATTCATTGAGAATTTCTGACCGATCGGAGGTGGGGTACGTTTCCAGGATTGGGCAATCCAGCACCAGTCCTGAACATTTGACTCAGCCTCAGCGAGATGAATATGAGGGCGACGGACAAAGGCAAAGATTCTCCAGTCACTTCTACCTACGCAGTGTGTGAGGCAAACAGTGATGTGCCGAGCGTCTGGCAACTCTCGAATAATCGGATCTGTAGGTTCGTCGACACTCAAAGTGACATCTTCCAGTGGCCAACTTGAAGGATGGATGATTGGACGAATGGCCTTCATTGCTTCAAAAGCATTATAAGAAGCACTATCTGTAAGAGCGAGACTTTTAGCACTAGGCCTTGGCACAGTTGCAAAAAGTTGTTCGGATCCGGACGATTTTTGGATCATATATGCACCCATATGAGTGATTTATGATAAACATGTTAGTAGACCCCTATGACGTCATCGTCTGGAATTATAGCTGAAAATATGATTTTCAGCTCAAAAATTCAAAAAATTTTCATTTTTGAGATATCGTTTCCAAACTTCGGGGGGTTGATATTGGGTCCCTAGGGCATCTCCAATAAATTTTTGAGCCATCTGTGAACTCGGAAAGTGGCTCAAATAGTTTTGAAATATGGGTTTTTTCAATTTTTCTCGAAAATTTTGAATAGAGGTAGAGAAATTTTATTTGATTTTTGGATTCCCCATTAAATTTGCTGAATAACAGACTTCTGAAACCTATTGAGCACCAGCCCCCGCTGAGAATAACTCGGGCTCCTCGAACATATATCTGTAATTTTATCTTCGTTTGAAACTCTCTCTAACTATTCCTTACTTGAATATAGCAGTCCATGTCTTTGAATCATTTTAACTCTCATGAAAAGAAGTGAAATTGAGATTCCCCAAAGAGGTGCTGATTCTGAAACGAATACATGGATTCATAGAACACAAAATGAAGGAATCGATAAGGCTGAGGTCATTTTCTGAGGCACCAAAGGCTTGGAAAGGTTGCTGAAAAAAAAAGGATGGCCCATTGTTTTTCAACCACAATTGTTGGATAACCCTCCTTTGGAATACCAGTATTC
>GL379899.1:248033-267765 GCA_000143925.2 Caenorhabditis brenneri | reverse complement strand
GGCACATTAGCGGATAATGGCACGAACAGATCAGAGCATCGATAGGTCATAAAATGATGTGGTTCGGTATCTGAGCTTCTGGGGTACTGATATAGACTCCGTAGACAATCTGCAATGAATTGTAACACCATCAACAAAATCTGGAATAAATTTGACAGAGATACAGTAGATGGTACGATTTAATGGCGGGACCCAGAAATCGGAAAGGTCAGAAATTAGTCATCATTATAGTCATACCCAAGCTCTCGGCGCCAAGATTCTCTTGGTGTCCATATCAGGAATCTGGCCCCAAAATTGACAGAGTCGGTTTTTTTGAAAAACTCCAAAGTAACCCCCAATGTGCACATTTTTTTCAAAAAAAAAATTGATCTGTTATTTTTAGCTATAATTTTCAGAAAATGATGCTAAGATCATACCTAGCTCAATCCCAAAAGATGAGCTCATACGATCAAGTTTGAGCAGAGTTACAGTAACCTGGTGAAACGAGCCTACGTTTCGCCTTCTTTCGTACTGCTTATTTTTAAGAAAACCGCTATATCTCAAGATGGGGCCAGATTTCTAATATGGTCCAAAAGACTTTTTTGCAGCAAATTTTATGGGTAATCCGAAAATCAAATAAAATTTTACTACCTCTATTCAAAATTTTTGAGAAAAATTGAAAAAACCTACATCTATTGGAAGACGACGAAGCGTAAAGCCGTTTTCCCCAGTTTTCTAATATAGAGGTAGCAAAATTTTATTTGATTTTCGGATTACCCATAAAATTTGCTGCAAAAAAGTCTTTTGGACCATATTAGAAATCTGGCCCCATCTTGAGATATAGCGGTTTTCTTAAAAATAAGCAGTACGAAAGAAGGCGAAACGTAGGCTCGTTTCACCAGGTTACTGTAACTCTGCTCAAACTTGATCATATGAGCTCATCTTTTGGGATTGAGCTAGTTATGATCATAGCATCATTTTCTGAAAATTATAGCTCAAAATAAAATTTCGATTTTTTTCGAAAAAAAAATGTTCATAAGGGGGGACCCTTTGGTGTTTTTCAAAAAAACCGATATATCTCAAGATGGGGCCAGATTCCTGATATGGTCCAAGAGACTTTTTTGCAGCAAATTTAATGGGGAATCCAAAAATCAAATAAAATTTCTCTACCTCTATTCAAAATTTTCGAGAAAAATTGAAAAAACCCATATTTCAAAACTATTTGAGCCACTTTCCGAGTTCACAGATGGCTCAAAAATTTATTGGAGATGCCCTAGGGACCCAATATCAACCCCCCGAAGTTTGGAAACGATATCTCAAAAATGAAAATTTGTTGAATTTTTGAGCTGAAAATCATATTTTCAGCTATAATTCCAGACGATGACGTCATAGGGGGCTAGTAACATCTTTATCATAAATCACTCATATGGGTGCATATATGATCCAAAAATCGTCCGGATCCGAACAACTTTTTGCAACTGTGCCAATGGGAAGTCTCTTCTTACAGAAAGTGCCTCATAAGTGAGAAGCAGTTTTCTCACTTTGAGTTGCACGCCAACTGGAAGTCTGATGATGCCTTCACGGAATTTCGAAAGTTAAAAAGAATCAGAATACATAGAGGCCATCGGTCGGTCGGCCAAAATGGGAAGAATGAGAATAACTCGTTCTACGGGGGTTTTTATACCCCCATTCTCCACCAGAAAGAGGGGGAGGGGGGCGGAGACTCCCATGACATCTGTGTCTAATGGACGATAATAGGGAAAGGTGACAAATAGGTTTTTTATGACTATTGTGGGGTGTTTTTATGGTTCTTTGAACGGTGTTTGACAGGTCAGAGGAGTACTTGAGAGTGACGAAACTGCTAATTCTATAGTGGCAGGAGAGAGAGTGACGATTCGAATGTTTCTTCCAGGGACGGGATGAGAAACCAACAATTCTCATTTTCAAAAGCGATCAGCAAAGAAATTACAGTTTGAATGATAGCCAGCCGTTCGATTGAAGGATTTTATTTCATTTTCTTGAGCTTTGAGTGCGGGTCGAAAATTCATTCGAATTGTTCGAAAACGGTGGTTTTCATGGTTAACTGTTTGCTGATGTTTTGAACAATCACAAAACGAGGGGTTTCTCTTTTATTCTGGACCGAATGGAGTCTTGAAGCAACTTCAAAGGTGAATTATCGAATCTAATGGTTCGATAACAATGAATTCTCCGTCTGATTTGTTGCTTAGAAATGTTAGTGAAAGTGGAAAAAAATTATTTTTGTATAGTCTCAGGATTGAATTACTTTTTTTCAAGATGGAGTCACAAAACTGAACGTCCCTGGCCATGGGCGCTGTTTTCACTTGTACCCCAAAGGATGTAAACCTGCATAATTCTCCCTTTTACCTCAGAACAACTGCTTGTAGACTAGAGAGACATCTGTCCGTTTTTTATTCCATAAATTCAGAATGATAGAAAAAAAAATTCAAAAAATTGAAGTGAACATGCGACTAGTAAATTTGAAACCCGAAAAATGTCAACAATCAAAACTTGGTATCGAATTATCAAAAAAAAAATTAAAATGGCTGCTCTTCAAACTTCCAAAAGTTGTAGTCGTATCCTTCCTTGCAGTGGTTCAAAAGAATCTTCTGACGATGTTCCACGTAAACGCATTTGTCGTGGATCTAAATATAATTTTTTTTTAGAAAGTTCGTAGCGGATCTTAAAAAGAGGCGGAGCTTACTTTAGTGAGCAACTTTTTCAAATATTCTGGCCTCTGTATACTGATCTCATCATGTAGTGTCTTGGAAAGCTTCTCCACAGCGCCATGCAAATCGGCTTGATTGTTCTCAAAAATCCGAGCATTATTACCTTTTTCCAGGAAGAATGTGAAGATATAGGAGTTCATAAGTGTCCTTCTAGAAGCAAACAAAGCGTCCACAGCAGTCTTCAACTGATCAGAAGCATGACAATCGAGATGGTATGGTTTTGTGAACCTCGCTATCCAAACAAGCGTCTTCGAGGATTCCTGTGTCTGGCTACTCCATTTGTTCATCATTTCACAAGTAATGGGTTTATGGGAGTCGCGCTCACAGCAAGCCGCATGGACAGGAGACGAAGCGGCGGGAGGTGTCCGGGAGCTTCACTGATCTATCACAATCTATTCCGGGGCACACGTTCCATCATTTCGAATCTTATCTTCCAAATACCCTTTCCAACAACCCGCACACGCCTTATGACTGCATGACGAACCACTCAATTTCCCCATCTCGAAACAGACATCACACTCTTCCGCAAGACCAATATGGACAGTGTTGAGGAATGTGGCGGTGTCCGGTGATTCATAGAAACGGTCGAAAAGCGTGTCTTTGTTCCAGTGGTACGCTTGGAGAAGAAGACGACAGATTCCACGGGGAACTTGGAGGACAGATTGGGTATCGGCGATGATTTTATCCATGTCAGACTTAGGTTGGTCTTGGGTGAGGAGGTCATACTGAAAACGTTAATTCAGGTACTCAAAAATTGAAAAGTTGTGAAGATCAGGACAGAGTGAACATTCAATTTTTGCTTAACTCCGCTGATTCAGTAAAAATAGTGAATTAGGAAAAAATAACTTACTTGGAACGGATCCAGTTGTCGAAGAAACAGAAGGTTTTGAAAATTGATTTGAAAATTAAAAAGAATCAGCATACATAGAGGCCATCGGTCGGTCGGCCAAATAGGAAGAATGAGAATAACTCGTTCTACGGGGGTTTTTATACCCCATTCTTCACCAGAAAGAGGGGGAGGGAGGGCGGAGTTTCCCATGACCCCAGTTCCTAATGGAGGGCAATAAAGAATGGTGACAAATTGACCAATTATGACAACTTTGGTGAGTTCTGATGGTTTTTGGAAAATATTCGACAGGTCATGAGAATACTCTAGATTGATGAAACTGTTGATTCGCTAGTGGCAAGGACGTGGCAATGGTGGGGGTGATGATTCTAACATTTCATAAGAGTACTCGAGAGTAATCAACCTGCTCATTGAGAGTGGCATGGATGAGAATAATAATTCGCATGTTCCTTCTAGAAGGGTCAGGACAATTCGAATGTTCTAGAAGGTTTCTAGAAAAGTCTAATGTCATAGCAAGAGTGATAAAACTACTAATTCTAGAGTGACAAAGATAAACGTTGCAAATTGAATGCTGTTTCAAGGAGGGTCAGGGAGAGAATGAGAAACCGAACGTTTTCATTTTCGAACACAATCAACAGAGGAATTACAGTTTGAATGATAGCCAGCCGTTCGATTGATAAATTTTATTTCATTTTCTTGAGCTTTGAGAGCAATTTTCAGGTCGAAATTTCATCAGAAAGTCTGAAAACGTGCAGTTTCTCGGTTAACTGCTTGCTGATGTTTTGAATTATGACGAAACGAGGATTTTCTCTTTTTTTTTAACCGAAGAGGATTTGGAAGCAATTTCAAAGTTGACCTTCTGAATCTAATGGTTCAATAACGATGGGTCCCCGTCTGATTTGTTGCTTGTCCACCTTGTTCTTGAAAACTTATAAAAATGGTTTCTTTCTTCTGGATTTACCATGAAACCGTATTCTAACGATGTGATTCAGTATTGCGAACGAAAATTGTGAGTATCACAATCCAAAAATTCAAATTTTCGTTGTTATCTATTGGTAGCCCGATCAACCAACAACTCAATCACTCTTCAGGATAGAATATCGGAAAAGCAACAATTCATTCGTATATTCATTCTGTCAGGCTCACACAAAAAATAGGAAAGAAACATAATCAGGAATAAGGAGAAATATAATAAGTATGTGGATCAGACAGTGGGTCTTGAGCGTCATTCATCTCCAATGCTCTTTCGAACTCCATAGCACCTGGAGAATTGTTTCTCTTTTCAGGAAACAGGTATTTTCCCAAATCAAGTATTAGTTCAGATACGTTGCTTTCTCCATGGATCAACTTCTCGATCATGCTGCATCTCTGAAATTTCTGTATCATCGAATTGCTTATCAGCTGGAAATGGAATATTTGGAGAATTGAAAATCAGAGAAACTCAGAGAAAATCATATTCAGACCAAATCAGTGCTTTCCTAAACTTCACCTGTGAGACGGATACTCCCATGACACCTGTGCCATATAGAAGGCAATAGGAAGAGGTGACAATTAGGTTAATTGTGATGATTTTGGGGGGGTATTAACAGTCCTCAGACGGATTTTTGACAGGTCAGAGGAGTACTCGAGAGTGATAAAACTGCTGGTTCTAGAGTGTCAAGAATGAAAGTGACAATATGTTCCTTCTAGAAGGGTCAGGGCTTGAATAGGGATTTTGAAGGTTTTATTTTTTATCTTGATCAACAGAAATCTTACAGTTCGAATAAGGTATGCTGGGGTTGAATATTGATATTTTTAGGACAGGTCTGTCGGGAGTAAAAAAACAATCCACTTTGTGATAAGATTCAGTGAAATGATAATATTAAGCAAGGTTTTGGACTCAAATGCCGTTCATACTTTACCAATTCTGTGTTCGTAATTCCTTCAATTCATGTAAATACTGAGAACGTATTGTGACAGGACATTATGTCTTTCATACGATAAGATTGTTTATCATCATGTCCACGTCATATGCGTTTCTCTTAACAAGAGGTTCTGTTATCTCGTGTAGGTCGAAAAGAATGACTTTGGACACACTGCTTTCAATAGCAAACACAAACGTAGAGAAACAGAAGCAAATAATGAAGAATCATTAATTGAGGGAAAGACAAATCGCAGAGACGTTGGATTACCGATGTCATCGTTATGTTCGAATCATTAGGATTATGAAGTCGATGAAAGTCTTACATGATAAAAACTGAATATTGCTTGGAAGATAACATAAAGTTTCCACTAAAACATTCAAATCTTCAAAACCTTCAAATCAGACAAAAAAGATAGCCAGCCGTTCGAGTTGGCCGACAATCTTAATCACTCAATCTGAAGGTATTTCCATCAGCTCTGAATGTCTCCCATAAGCTAGATTTTTTATGTTGATCATGCTCAGTGTCGTGACTACTCTGAGAATGCAAAATTTCCAGGGTTTCCGATTGTCCGAGATGGCTCATGGGTTCTGTGTAGTCTAGAATATCGTAATTCGAGACACTGCACAAAATTTATGTCGAATCTTTCACCTTGTCATCATTTCATTCAAATACTTGCCAGGTAATCGTTCTCACTCAGCCAAGACGCATATCAAAATTGTAGACTGCTGCCAGATTGTTTGAATATCATTTTTACCTGAAACTAGATGAATTTGCTGAAAACTTCTATTCAAATGATGATTTGAGTTAGTTTTCAACCCTCTTATTTTTGCCGAAACATATATTTACTTTGTACAGAGGATCAAGGCAGACCTCTGGTTGAAATACATTTTGCGTACTGTTAAGGACACTTCATTGCCGATCTTCCTAACTAATAGATGAATTCAGTTGAGATTATGTTCAAAATCACGTTTCACTTCCTCTCATGTCAGTCGAAACAGTATCAAATCTTAGCGAATCGAAAATCCTTAGAATTCGCGATCGAATCAGGCACGAAAGATGAATTCTAGCTGCCCAATCTTGCCAACCCAAAGTAGTACGTTTTACTTAAAAATCATTCAAGATATTACATTTCTTCAGATTTAGCTAATAACTATTCAACGCCTTCCAGTAAAATGAAATTTTGAGCAGCACTTACCCTACTTTTTCGCTAATTGATTTCTCATTTTCAACGTGATTGATCATAGTTTGAAGCGAAATACTTACGGAATACTTTGCCAATGGTATGGTCTTCAATGTTGGGGCGTTTATTTTGAAAATCCGTGCGAAGAATCTTTGTTTTGATAAATCTCCGTTGGTCATGAGAAGCATGAGAAAAGTTCTGAAAAAATACTGGATTGAACAAGAAAAAACTCAAAGATTCAGCAGAAAATCGGCGGAATCGTTGGGAACAAAATTTATTTCACAAGAACAGTTTCTATTTTTGATAGAAAGTTATGGAAAATCAAGGGAAATTATTCAGAACGACCAAGAAAAAATAGGGCTCAGAGCAATCTCGCTCTGTTGAACACTCTGTTGTGGTCGCTTCTGATACATTGGGACGTGGTTGATGGAGAGGAGGAAAGTCTTCTCCGTCTCTCATCTCTCCATTCCACTCTCTCGCGCGGAGACAAAGAGTGGCAAACGGCGACGGAGAGAGTGTACAAAGTGTGGAGAACTTCGATCCCCATGTTATATTCTTGCGTCTCCAAGCCCAAAGAAAAGAATTTGATATCGATCGTTCTCTAACCGCACTCCGGCGCGCACGTTGTCTCTATTTCTTTACGAAGGCAGCGTTGGTTTCTGCTGTTTGCTAGTGGGACTGAACATTTTCTAATGGTTTCTTTGCTTGATTTCGTCTCCTTTTCAATGACGAGCAAGGCTTCAAGACGAATAACACTGAAAGAGAGAAAGAACTGAGCAGTTCGGGAGAAACAATTGTCAATAATGAATGGTAAGTGAGTTTCCAGAGCAAAAACTAAACTAAAATTCCAAAATTCCAGGAGCAGCTGGAAGTATTGGGGATGACATCTGGATGGAATGATATCGAGGACACAATGGATAATGCGACACGCTTCCGACGTTTCCTGGATGTTTTCAGAATGGTAAGTTTAAAACATCATCTAATATCGACTAAACGCTGGTTTATCTGTGAGGCAACCCTTTTTACAAGAAAAATCCGTTCAATGAGAACTCAGAAATGGGAAAACTCTTAGAATGTTAGTCGCACTGACTTCATAATTTTGCCCCGTTAGGCTTCAGCCTGTCTATAAACGGATAACCATTTTCAAATATTCACGTTCTGATTTGCAGCTCACCGGATCTCGCCCGGTCCATATGCTCAATGTACCACCATGAGAGATTTCATAGGACCACGAGAGAAAATGCAGAGCTGCAACAATGCGCCAGAGGAAATATCAGGATGGTAAGGTTTATTGAGCTTGTGACAAACCTTAATATCAGTAAACTTGTCATGGCAAAAAAATCAACGCAGTTATTAAAGATAGACAGTGGACATCGTCACAGAGAGACCTAGTTCATTTGTCAAAACTTGCTAGTAGCAGTACAGCGTTTCTAGTCCATTGGAACAGATAATTCTGTGTCTTTACCGCGTATGCTCTGGCTGGAAGATTCTAGATTATATGGTCAAACAGTATTTCCCTGTTAGTGATTATGATCATATATTTTCAGATAATCGACGGGTCCAGAACGTCACGAACCAATCAATGAGCTTTCTGGTTGGTATCCCGAGCGATAGCTAGCCATGAGACTGGAATCGAGAAACGTTGTAGTTCACAGCGCGAGATTCAACACGAACCTGAAGAGAATGTGATGCAGCAAAAGTTGCCGAAGGAAAAATCAGAATGGTGAGGTTTTTCCAACCTTGACAAATCTTACTACTAGGAAAATTGTCAGAGCAAAGAAGCAAACCAGCTTTTGAAAATAGACCAGAAATGCTGCCACTGAGAAATGCAATAAAAAATAATACCGTGATATTCGCAATTTATCAAGTGTGGAAACATTTCTCTGTAGGAAGTTCAGTTAGCAAAAAAAAAATTCCTGCCGCCCAAAAAACAAAAATAGTGGTCACGCTTTTTTGATAGCAATAGTACATGTACGTGACACGTATAGTCTGTTCGAACAGATAATCGGTAAATTGGTTTCTCTACCACGCTCGTTTTGGCTGCGAGATAGTAGACTATAAAGTTGAGCGTCACCGCTCCGTCACTAACTTCATCACGTCATCAACAAATTTCAGAATTTTCATAGCTTGGAATGCGGTTGTCGATGGGCTATTTGGTTGATATTTCGAGCGAAACGATACTGACATGAGATGTAAAACAAGAATCAAAATACCCTGTACTGTTCCATCTAAACTTCAAAGAAGCAGCCAAGCTGTTATGGAAAGATATCGACTTGGTAATGAACGAACACGCTTTCAGTACAAACCGCAGCACAATATTGGATTGAGTGAAAAGGAGACGGCTACAGTGCAGTTACATCTATTTCTCCAAAAAGAGGAGAACGGTGTTAACGATACTCCTGATGGAGAGCCTCCGATTACATAAATTTTTGATAAGGTGAGTAGGGATTCTAGTGAGTTCAAAATAAGAATTGCTAAAGCAGTGCTCTTACGTTACTGAACTGCTCGAATCAAAACTGACCAAAAAATAACCCAATCAGTGAATGGAACTCTCGGAGAACTGTTTCCAAGAGTCAGTCTTCATTCGGTTCCACTCCAGCCATTTGCAATAGACAGTGTAGATCTACAGATACGTAGCTGAGCAAAGACTTCAATTCGCAATGCTGATCAAACAACCACTCAATCTATAACACTTACAGGATGTTGGCAATGTTACAATGAAAGATTAGCAGCGGGTTCAACTGGAGTATTTGGTGTCATCGTGAATGCCACATGCCGAAGCGGAAGTCTGTTGAAAAAATGCTCATTTACACTGTGGTGAGTTGATTTTATCGAGAAAATACAGCAGAACATTTCGAGCCTCATCGATAATGTCGTCCGCCACACAAAAGAATAGGCAATGAAGGTCTACGGGTCTCGTTCTGCTCGACTTTGAACTGGTGTTTGAAGGAACTTTCCGGATGGCATAAGGAAACTGAAGAAGACTCAACAACATATAATTGTTGCTATTAAACGTTATTATTTCCAGATACAATTATGGAATGTCGGAGGTTCTTCGAGTAGAAGCAGTCATGGATTGGAAGGATACTACTGAAAAACCAGCTGGTTGGCAATGGAACAAGGAAGGCACAGCTGGGAAAATAGGCTCAAGGAACGTCCAGGACGCTGAAGATAGCCGAGCCAATTCAACGACGACCGCGAGTGAAGGCATTCGAGAGAATCTCTGTTTTGCCTTATACACTTTTCTTTTTGTTAGAAAGGACCGCCTTAGAAAAACAGGCGGCTTTTCTGTTTTAGCATTTGTTTTTTATTTACACTGACGCAATTACCCTCTGAGACCGGTTCACACCGCCCGGATAACTTATATTGCTCAGATAACCAAACTAAGCTAGCAGTCAGTTGTTCCTCGGCGATAAGTAAGTTCTCGCACCATAGTTTGCGTTTGGCCATGGATCATCGCTCATTCTTTGTAGAAATGAGTTTGGGGTTCGGTTAACTCATTTGTGGCCACTAGCCTTTTAGAAACTCTTTTTAACAACCTTCGAAAATAGAATAGGGAAACCAGTCTAAGAAATAGAGAGAAAAGCGTTTTTCCTCTGAAAACTGCAGTATTTACGTGGAATTCACATCGTAAGCCATTCAGAGGTTTCTTATTTTCTAAAAATGAGCGAAAATTAGGAAAAGAAACATGGGAATAGAGCAATAACAGAAAAAATAGTAGAAAAAATAGTGTGCCCCGTAAATCGACATGAGCAGTGCGCTCTATTGAACCGACCGCGACGCGTCGTTGTTAACCGCACGCGCATCCATTTCTTCCTCCTTTTTTATGCATCTCATCCCTTTTTTCGATATGGAAATCGTTTTCTATTATCAAGAATCAAATCTGAAAGAAGGCCCAATACCGATGTGAAAGGAACACTTGTGGATATAAAAATGTGAGTTGATTTCTTTTTAAAATTCTACTCGAAGCTGTGAAAAAACTAATGAAATTTTTCGAATGAGATAAGCAAATAACAAGGGAAATCGCTGCTCAAAAATCCATTTTTGGTGCCACATGTCGGGTAACTAGAAAAAAAGCTGAAGAATCTTGTTCTCTTGGATGTTTTCCATACACGTCAATCGGAATGTTTTGGCATGAAAACAGCTGACCCTTCCAATTTTTTTGCTAAAATCTAGCCAAAACATAGGTTCAGCGCCGTCATGTCCATAGGGATGAGGTTAACGGCGTGTGTAGTACCGACTTCCAAATAGTATCCACGTGCTTGAGATCACATAGCCAAAAATAAAACGATTGATATGTCTGTTAGTAACTATGATCATATATTTTCAGATACTCGCCATGTCCAAAACACCACAAATCAGTCAATGAATTAGTTGATAAATATTCTGACCTATAGCAAGCCATGAGACTGAACTCGAGAAACGTTGTATTGCACTGCGCAATTTAATACTGAAAGAGATTCAACATGAACTTGGAGAGAATGTGATGCATCAACAAATTGCCAAAGGAGAAATCAGAATGGTGAGGTTTTATCGAACGTTGACAAATCTAACTACTAGGAAAATTGTCTGAGCAAAGAAGCAGACCAGCTTTTGAAAAATAGACTTGCTGTCACTCATAAATGCAAAAAAAAAGAATAAAACCGTGACTCACAATCTATAAAGTGTGGAAACATTCATCTGTAGGGAATTCAGTGGACAAATGAAAATTTTCTGCCGCCCCATGACAAAAAGCAGTGGCCACGTTTTTCTGACAGCAATTGCGCATGAACGTGACGCGTCTAGTCTGTTAGAACAGGATTCGCTTCTTCACCACGCTCGTGGCTGAGAGATAGTAGAATTTGAGAGTCACCGTTCCGTCACTAACTTTCATCACCGATTTTCAGACACTTGATTGCTTAGAATGCGGCTGTCGATGGGCTTTTTGGTGGATATTTCGAGCGAAATGACACTGAAATAAGATGACAAGGATATCCTGTGCTGTTCCATTTATTTTTCAACGAATCTAGCACAGTTGTTCTAAGGAAAATTTGTTTTGCTAACAAACGGACATGCATTTCTGGCAAGCTGAGCAAAAATTTTTTTTGGTAAGGCGAGTAGGAATTTTATTGAGTACAGAATGAGAGATGCTCCTTTGTTATTGAACTGTTCAAACCAGAAGTAGCCAAAAATTGATTCAAACAGTGGATTGAGCTCTCTAAAATCCGTTCTCAAGAGTCAGTCTCTCTTCGGTTTCACTTTATCAATTGAAATAGATCAGTGTAAACCTACAGATACGTAGCTGAGCAGAAACTTCAGTTTGCAATGCTGATCAAACAAACACCTAATCTATAACACTTCCAGGAACAATCATGGAAAGTCGGAGAAGCATCAAGTAGCAGTCATTGAATGGAAAGACAGAAAGGAATCTATAGCTAGTTGGCGACGGAACAAGGAAGACACAACTAGGAACCTGGGTTCAAGGAACGTCCAGGACGCTGAGAACTGCCGGGTGATTTCATACAACCAAATTCAACGACAACTGCAAGTGGAGACAACCAAAAGGATCTCTGTTCTGTCTCATACTTTTTCTTTTATTAGAAAGGACCGTCTTAGAAAAACAGGCGGCCTTTTTGTTCTAACATTTGTTCTCTCTTTCACCTAGTTGCATACGACCTCTGAGACCGGTTCGCACTGCCCGGATAACTTATATTGGTCAGATAACTAAACCAAGCTAGTAGGCATTCATTCTTTGGCAAAAAATGAGCTCCCGCGCGGCGAAGTTCTCATAGTTTTCCCATGGATCATCGCCTAATCGTTGGCTTTTTCTTTGGCACTTAGGAATGAGTTCTCGTCTTCAGTCAATATTTCCAATAGAGCTCTTGTAGCCATATTTCATGAATGTTTTGTTGTTCCACTTAAAAACTGGACCCTCGAGACTCCATGGAGATTTGGTTAGCTCCTTTGCGGACACTAGTTTTTCAAAAAGCCTTTTTTACCAACTTGCAAAAAGAGAATAGTGAATCCAGACAGAAAATAGAGAGAAAGTCGTTTTCCCTATGAAAACTGCAGTATTTTTGTGAAATTCACATGGTAAGCCATTCAGAGATCTCTTATTTTCTAGAAAAAAGCAAAATTTGAGAGAGAAAAATGGAAAAAGAGCAAAAACAGGGAAATTAGTAAAAAAAAAGAGAGCCTCGTAAATCGACATGAGCAGTGCGCTCTATTGAACCGACCGTGACGCGTCGCTGTTAACCGCACACGCATTGATTTCTTCCTCCTTCTTTATCCATCTCTGCCCCTTTTTTCGATATGAAAATCGTTTTCTATTATCAAGAAATCTGAAAGAAGGCCCAATACCGATGCGAAAGGAACACGTATGGATATAAAAATGTGAGTTGATTTCTTTTCAAATTTCTTCTCGAACCTGTGAAAAAACTACTGAATTTTTTCGAATAAGATTAGCAAAAAAACGGGGAATCGCTGCTCAAAAATCCATTTTTGTCGGATAACTTGATACAAAGCTGAAGAACCTTGTTCTCTTGGGTGTTTTCCAGTTGAGAAAGAGTAGAACTGCCAATACGCCCTAATCCACATCTGTCAAGTTCGAGTTAGCAAGAAAAATCTTCCGCGCACTTGGATCGTTATTTTTACTTGATTTTATGAACCATATCTCAATTCAAAACGTGCTTGTTAATACTGGACTACTTCAGAGCATGAAAACAGCAGATCCTATTAATTTTTTGCTAAAATTCAGCCAAAACATAGGTTCAGCGCCGTCATGTTCATGGGAATAAGGTTAACGGCGTGTGTAAGACCGATTTCCAAATATCATTCACGTGCTTGAGATCACATAGTCAAAAATGAAACGATTCATATTCTAATTATGCGCAATCGTTAGACGATTTTGCCTCTAGTTCAAAAAGCACTTTATTTTCAGAAGTGATGTCCACTGGTTGGATCGCTGCTATGCACCTAATGAAAATCGGAGAAACATTTTGCCGCGACATTTTTCAGGAATCAAAACACAACCAACGACTGGATTCAGAGCTTGGCTCGAATTCGTGATGCCACTTTTCAACAAATTGATCGAACGCGCAGATGGACTTGTTTCTTCCTTGTTTTGGTCAAACTTGAAAAATTCTACGACGCCGATGTCATCTTCAACACCATCGACTTGTAGCAATATGATGAAGTAAACCCTAAGCCAATCATTGTACTTTCTGATTGAGTGATTGAGGTCGTCTATTCGAATAAAAAAATGGATGACCTCTCTTGCTGGGTTTGAAAGTCTATTGGCATATATGTAAAACTACTGAACTTTGTGTGTTCCGGTCGGACGGACAGAGTTAACGACCGCAAATTGTTATGAAAGTCAGCAGATTTACTAATGAGAGATTGATGGAGGATCAGAGTCATTTATTCAATAATGACAACACGATATGAATATAATAATGAACGATAAAAACATGAACGATAAAAAGTTTCCTTTTGAATACACTCCAAGTGGGAGAAGTGGGAGTGATGTTACTTAAAGTCCTGAGTGGTCGTCCTCTCATTGATAGGTTTTCTGGGTGGATACCATGAACTCACATTTCCGCTGGATTAAATTTACTCATTCAAATTTCCGAAGTTTTGAGTTTTCAATTTTTCTTCTCACGCCTACACCACGTGACCTGAATACACATTTTCCATCATTCTACCTACGAAATTATGTATTCAAATACCTGAAGAAGACGTAAACCAAGTTGGACAGCAAGTTTTTTTTGTTTCTGTGTGAGGAAAGTTGTTCGATTGATGCCACTTTCGTATTTCCGCCATTGGGTCTTCGTGAAACCATAGGGTCGTCGAACTTCCTGAAAAAGTGAATGTCAATACGATAAGTTCAATGATCGTCTTCGAGTGTTTTTAAAAATCGAATGAACGATGATGACTGATCAAAAACTGTTAATATTTGTTGATCAACTTCATCTCTAAAAAATTCGTTTCTTGATCGGGAGATAGACATATTCTCAATTGAAGAACTTTTTAACTGTGACAACGTACCGACTTCATGACTTTTGGTGTAAGTGCCATTTTTCGGTGGCTTCAGTTTCGAGTCATCACTAATCGACCCTTGAAATTGCAGCAACTGAACAAAGGACATCAATGGGTCTTGAATCTTCCGTCGTTGTTGGCTTTATATGCTTGTCGTACACGTAGACTTCCAAGTACAACTACCACCAATAGTATCACAAGTGTATCGTTGTTAGTTCTCACACTCGGCATCATCCAAGATAAAGCTATGAAAATTTTTTTTTGCGTTTTTCGTATCGCTTTGAAATGATTAGTACCTGTCTATCAAGATTGCAGACATCCTCATAATGTGGTGTAGCAAATGACTGTCGACAAAAACCAGATTTTATAGTAGATCGCAGTGTGTCAAAAATATAAGTTCAGAAATAATCAAAATGAGACCCTCACCAGAGAGTCAGTAAGAAAAGAATGATGGTATGCTTTGATCTTCACAACTATAGCTTTTGAGGGGAAGAGAAAAAAAGAAATAGAGAAACAGTGTGTTTTTTTCTTCTGACTCATGTTTGGAGCCACTGTACAATCCATGTGTACAAAAGACTCATGCTTTTATTGAGAAATGTCTGACTCAAAAGATATTTTTGTTATTTTCGCAGATAAATGATATAAACTTTTTTATTTCTCCTATCTTCATTGAATTTCGTTTTTTTTTCAAAAATGTAGTGTTATTCAATTCCCCTTCCGTGACTTCCTGTTTATGGAGTGATGTGCTTCTACTTTATTTCACCAGTTAAATGGTACTTGATAATAAAAAAGGCCTCGACAGATGCCCATAAACTGCCATCCAAAAGATATCCTTCAGAGTACTTCTGGGATTTCGCTTCTTATTATTTTTTTTATTGCCTTTAGCCTTTTCCCATGGTTGATCGCTGTCTACTCAATTTAGTTTTGAGTGTTTTTTTATTGCTCAGAAATAAAGCACAACTATACACTCATAAAAACTTCTTCTTTTGCCCATAAACTGCTAGCAAAAGGAAATATTTTTTATGGGCAAGTCTCCTGTTTTTTTTTTAGTAGTAGTTTTCCATTTCCCTAAAAGCTTTTCAAATACTATTATCTCGTCAAATGGATTGGATTTGAAGAGCATTTTTCAGGATTTATGTTTTTATGTTTGTCTGGAGTTCTTTGGCTCCGCCTCTTTCTTCAGCTATATTTTATTCCTTTTCTTTTCATTCTCAACGTCATGACTTCTTGGTAGAGGTCTCCTTTTTTGATTATTCAGAGTTTTTTTTATTGAAAGGTTCCAAATCAATGGGTTAGATAACCTTGGTAAGTTGAATTTCAAATACGTTTTTATGAGATTTTTTTTCAGCATAACTTACATTGGTTTGTTAGTTTCTAAATAGAATAATACTTTTGCAAGGCTTCTTCGAGACACGTAAGTCTAATTTGAATTTTCTAATATTTCTGATTTTTTTTTGACTTTCAGGCCGATTGTCAGTACAATGTATGCTCACACCTTGTTGAATTATGTTTTTGTATATGAACCTTCAACAAGCGTAAGTCCTAGCTAGTGAAAGTTGGTACATGATGATGACTCACTCATTTTTCCAGTCCAATTTTCAAGAGAGTGCAAACTTTCGCCATATTTGATAATTGAAAGATTTGTATCATGGCTTTCGGAAAGTGTGAGTTTTTATATCAACAATTTGGGAAAAACTATGAAGGTTTTCAGGCCGATTGATAGTCGATTAGCTGCTCATACAATGGTTGATTTGAGATGATTGTTTTCCTTTTGATAAAAAAAGCTCTAATGAATAGATTTGTTTTCAATTTTTATTTTCGAGATCAAGCTCAACACAGTCTTCATTAATCTGTGTCATAACGTTATTGAAAACAGAAACAAATTTTTGGAATCCACTACAAAAATATTCTGACTCTTGAAACATTTCACCAAATCTTGAAGCATTAAGAAAACAATACGAGCGATTGCCACAAGAAAGTAAAACGGATGCCCGCCTATCTCAAAAATGACAAAAAAGTGAAGTTTTAGGAGTGCCCTTAAACTCTTTTTCCGTGAAGATAAAAACAAAATCGGGCCAACGGGAAGTCTTGGTTCAACTCATCATGGCTCATATCTTGGTTAAAAATGTGTTTTGAATCTTTCTCCAAACTGGTTTTCTCTATGAAGTTCTGCGCGGACTCCCTCTTTCCGAGAATCACATTTTTCTGCAAGCCCGATTTTTGTCTCCGCCTCTTTCTTTTCGCCTTGGGTTGGCTCATTTTCTTCTCATTCCGTTTCTCTTTGACTTCTTGGTTGGTAGAGGTCTTCTACTTGATTATTATGAATTTCAACACTTTTTTTTATAATTTTACCTCTGAATCTCTGAATATTGTTCGTCATTTTCGGTGAGTTTTTATTTTTCAAAATTTTATTCATCAAGTTATAAACGTTATTCAAAAAGCTATAAAAGCCGTTAATTTCGTCTCCTCTTATTCTCCGGGTTTTATATGTAGTATGAGAACATTGAATCTCATTAGAATATTACGGTCGGTCCTTGGGATGAAAAATTTTACTTTTTGGTTCCACAAATTCCTTTGTTTGAAAACGCAACATTGAAGAAACGAATTATCCCCGCCTACTCATTCATTTTTGAATAGAAAACTTCAAGTTTTTATCAGACCCCGTTTCTTCACTTCTAATTTATTTTTTACAAGTCATAATTTCTGCAGATTGAAAGTCCATGAAATAGACACGCATTATGTCTTTCAACGACCTCGTGTAAGTATAAAGCATGAGAGTGCAGAATAGGCAAAAAATTTAACGACAAAGTCATAAATAATCCTATCACTCCAGAAAACCTCCCCTAATTCAAAAAAAAGTGTCATAAACTCGATCAGTGCTTCTTCATGTTCCATTGCCAAGAGCAGAAGTTGACGGTTGAAATTGGTCGACGTCTCTACCAATTCTGTGGCTTGGAAGTGTACGCTTTTTTTTTAATTTTCTTGTCTTATTAAAATCCTGAATAAAGACAACCTGTTGACAATTCGTTTCTCACATTTTAGAGTTCTCAATTTTTTCAAGCTACGAGCTATGAATTTCACTCCTCCGTCAATAAAAATTCCGTTCGAACAAAGAAAACTTCCAGATGGTGTCCATATGGTTCAGATCAGGAGCATCTGGCGGCGCCCTAGCTCAATGAACAAAAGTGAAATATAGAGAAATAGAGAAAATGAAAGAGGGATGAGAAAGACTTTGAAAAACACTTTTTTTGTTAAAAGTTATTGTTCTCACTCAGTTTTTTTCTCAGATAGCGTCGTCTATTCTTTAAAATGGATAACATCGTTGTCTCATATTCCGCATATTTCTGTTGCCATTAAGAATTTCGAAAAGTGTTTAACTAAAAGAAAGTTTACCGGGTTATTTTAGACATTTTTTCAATAAAAAACTTTTTGATAGCTCTGAAAATAGCCGAGATATGCTGTTCTCAATGTATAATACTGGGCGCTTCTATGACAAGGTTGCTTATCTGGTATGGTGTTCTCGACGCAGTATATCTCATTTGTTCTTGAAAGTTTCAAAACCTGGTCAACTAGAGAAATGTTAAATGATATAATTCCAACATTTTGTTAGTTGAAAACTTTTTGATAACTCTTAAGACAGCTGAGATATGATCTTTTGAATATATGGTACTTGACGTACCGCTTTCCTTGGTATTAACGTATCTTTGAAACAGTATATCTCGGTTCTTTGCAAAAATACCAATATGTGGGCAACTGAAATTATGTTGAACATAGTATTTTTCACATATTGTCAGTTGAAAACTTTATGATAACTCTGAAGTCAACCGAGATATCCTGCTCAGAAGATACAGTATTGGAGGTACCTAAAAATACACTGAAGGGCGTCTCTCTGACTTCTCCGATTTAGAGGATAATACTTGGGTTAGTATTGAAGGTATATAAGAATATCTAACTGTAAAATGTGTAAGAATGTTCCATTAATACATTCAGTGTCTCTGATTCAAGATTCGCGGTATCTAAAAAAAACCACTTCACCCACAAGGCTATATGAAATTGACCGAGCTGTCTATATGAAAACTAAAGTTAGGAAAACTAAAAACATCGAACAAAGAGGGTCTTTCCAAAACCCCTATCTCTTTTTCACTCTTTCTCTATATTTTAATGTTGTTTACCAAGGTCCAGCGTCGTCAGCTGCTCCCCATCTAGACAACATGAACGCCAGTCAATTGTAAACAATACAAAGTCTTTGTTTCAAATGAAAAACAAAATTCAACAGCGGAAAATTCTAAACGCCAAGAAAAGCCAAGAAATAACATTAAGCTTCTCAAAAAGAAAACATGGAAAAACAAGTCGTCAACAGATTTTCTTTCTCCACAATTTCAATTCAAAACAGAACATTTAGGAACAGAGATGGGCGGAACTGGGAATTTATTACACCTTTGGGAAGAGGCTTGTGAGAGCATTTCGGGGCTTCACATGACATGATTTTAGAACAATGGGAAAAACAAAAATGGCAAA
The DNA here is from genome assembly GCA_000143925.2 of Caenorhabditis brenneri. NCBI lineage: Eukaryota > Metazoa > Nematoda > Chromadorea > Rhabditida > Rhabditidae > Caenorhabditis > Caenorhabditis brenneri. Next base: position 248,574 of record GL379899.1, on the reverse strand, counting down.
GACAACTAGAAGAAAAAATAACGAAATGAAGATGATGAAAAAGTATGATAACAAAATAGAATTTTTATAGTCATCCTCAAGGATTATTAGTTTCTTGTACATGATATTAGACATTTTTCATTCAATTTTTTATACAGGCTGCCGAGTCTATTTTTGAATAGTTTTTTTTCAAGGTGAAATGGTATTTTTAGTTACCACTAGCAATTCTCGCCTTCGGCTCGAATTGCTAGACGCGGCTGCGCTGCGTGTGCGCGGCTTCGCTGCGCGGGCGGCTGCGCCGCCCGATACGCGGCTGCGCCGCGTAGGAGACGCGGCTTCGCCGCTTAAGAAACACGGCTGCGCCGTGTTTTCAGCCGTTATGTAAAATGAGCGCTCGACTGATTGTGAACTTGTTGAATTCAACTCAAATTTACTCAAATTTACTACACTCAATTTATATTCCTATTTGAAACCATCAATAGAAAAAGTCATTAACACATAATTTCGAATCAAAATGAACTCAATTATGTTTCCATAAAAAAAACAAAAATGATAACACTGC
>GL379899.1:219768-245924 GCA_000143925.2 Caenorhabditis brenneri | reverse complement strand
GAGACCGATAATCCGTTAGCTTCGATTTTTTCATCGACTTTCGTTTGCAACTTTTTAGTCCCTCCTCGTGTGCAAAGATCCGCGCTGTTTCAATTTTTAGCTAAGCGATTACAGATCTCAGAACAGCCTAAAGTTGGGAGGTCTAAAATATGAATTTCGGCGGAGAGTGGACATTTGGTCATGATTTTTTGAAGGTGTAGTGCACATACTCATATGAGTATTTTTGATTAAAAAAATTGAGAAAAACTGGTTGGGAACATTGCTTTTCCGAAAAACAGGGTCCGACCAAGACCCTCATAACTAACTGTATCTTTTGAACCAGGTGACCAATACTGATGATATTTTGGCGGTGGTAATCCCTAGCTGATAGGTACCTATCAAGAAAAAAACTAGATTCAAAAAACTGTTCTACTGCAAAAAATTCCCGATTTGCGGAAACTTTCTTTTCACCCTAATAGTAACTGAGATATGCCGAGTATGAAAAACACGATCATATCCGAATATATTCCATATTATGGGAAAATGAAAAACTCCACTTTATGAAAATAGACGAATCTGTTTGAAAAGAAAAAACAAAGTGAAGACTAAAACTTTCAACAAAGAAGAGTTTTTTCCAAACCTATTTCTTATTCTCTCTTTCCTCCTAATTCACTTTCGTGCATAAAGCTACGGCGCCACCAGATGTTACTGACCTGAACATATAGACGTGATCGGAAGTTTTTTTTTCTAATCAAAAAATTTTTTGGAGGAGGAGTAAAATTCGAAAGTTGAAGATTAAAGACTTTCTGAAATGTCAATAACAGATTGACAATACGATTTTTTATTTACAATTTTATTCAAAATGGAAAAGTTTGAAATAAAGACATATTTTTAGAACAATGGAAAAGAGGAACGGTGAAGAGACACAGAAAAAACATAACTAATAAAAGCTGCTAAAAAAGAGAGATAATAGAGTAGAGTAATAATAGTAATCCCCAAAGACCAATTTCTTCTGTGGGATATCGAGGGCATTTTTTTACCTAAAGCTGCAGTTCATCAATTGTGGGTTGAGATCCACATAGTGCTGAAAAAATCAAGGTTCCACAAAAGTCTGTTTGCCCAGATGCTCACCGAGCCAACCCCACTTACATCTCTGAATTTTTGATGTCCTTCTCGAAGCAGTTATCCTGGCCACACCTCGATTCGTGAAGTCTTCCTTTACATAGGTTCCCCAGTCTTCATAGCACTGTGACTTGGACCTCTTCAACTTCTAGGCACACTTGGCGAATTCCGTCTTGGTGTAGATCTGGAAGTTCATGAAAATTACTCGAAATATATAATAGGATCGTTTTTCAGAAATTATCCATTTCTCAAAAATTATGCTAACCACCAAAACCGTAAAAACAACGACATGACACGCGCGATAATTTAGCTCATCTCAGGAAATTTGCTTCTTTTTTTTCTCAAAAATAATTCTACATATGAGACCCACCCCCTATAAAATTATTATTAGTTCAATGTATGATAACTTACTTTTTTTGCAAATATCCAAACGTTTTCCTTTCGAAAACTTTTCCTCTTTGCACCAAGATTTTTGAGAAATTCTGAAACAAAATTTTCAAAATTAAAAATTAAATACGGGGCTTCAAAATTTTGATTTATAATCAAAAAATCGTGAAACTTACATTTGAATTTTTGGCAAATAAATATACAAATATAAAATTGAAAATAATCATAATAATATAGGGGCACCCTCAAATCCCGGAGAGTGAATAGAAACATTGACATACTACAAAGACTGAAGAAAAGAGGACGAAATGGGAGGCTTAAGAGAGAAGAGAGTGAGAAAAGAAAAAGGATTCACATTTGCCGGATGAAGTATTCGAACAAAGACGACTAACAGCTGGTAATTTATCTTGTTTGTCCAGTTTTCGTTAGCGTCTGGACACCACAATCTCTTTTCTCTTTTTTCGTTTTCTCTCTTCTTTGCTTCAAACCAGTTTTTGATTTCGATTCAGAAAGAGAGGGAGGCAGAAAAATTTGATTTCAAAAGGGTTTTACACTGACCTGCATAGTTATAGGTCTACTTTGTTTTCTATGATTTTTTGGTTTATAAGATGATTCAAGGGAATCGTCTGACACTAAAATATGACACCCATAGTACCTCTAATAGTGCCTCATATTACCATTGAACAACTCTCATCGTTCAGGAAAAATTTCATCTTTTGTGAAAAATGAGCTCCGGTTGACGCGACATGAAATGTTATAAATTTCAAATTTTCAATACCTCGAAATTTTCTGAGACCCACAAAATTGTGACAATTCTAGTTATCACTGTTTTTTGACTGCCTTTCAAAAGGTTGTATCTCGGTTCCGGGTGGAGCAATCAAAAAGTGTTCAACTACTAAAAAATGCGTATTTATATGAAAAAAATGTAGTTAGTTGACAACTTTTTGATAACACTCACGACTACTGAGATATAAACCCTCTAAAAAAAAGTTCATTTTGCCTATTACGTGAATGGCTGCGATATTTTCTGTGATAGATGTTGGAGCAAAGTGTTTGACACCAGATTTTGTTTCTCGAAAAACAATGACAAGTTGCATCCCTCCGCAAATGGGCAGCTGAAATCAGTTTTTCACAAGATTCAGGTAAATTGAACAGTGAAAGGAATTTTTTGAAGGGTTGATATCTCGGTGGCCATGAGTTTTATCAAAAAGACGTGTTTTTTTTATAGAAATATGCATTTTTCATTCACCTATTAAAAATGTTCTCACTTTTTTCGAACTGTCTCTTCTATAGCAATAATGTTTCTATAGCAATGATGCAAGAAAAACAATGAAGTTTTTAGTTCTCAGGTCAATTGATGGTCAATTTGCTGCTCAGATCATGGTTGATTTGAAATAACTGTTCTCTGTTTGATTTAAGATTGTTTATTTTTGAAACATGAATTGAATGAAAAAAATGACGATTGAAGAAGTTGTGATACATGAATTCTTTATTCCAAAAAACTCAACTCGGTTTATAGAAAGTCTGTATTATACAACATACTATTTGAAAGACGATCTCTTTTTGTTAGCTGTCAGTAAGAATCAGACTGAAAAGGTAGCTCATCAAGTTTCTGAAATTCTGAAATCTCAAGTTTCAACAGCGATAATTAACACAAAAAACTAAAACGGACGGATGTACGCCCGTTCGCGTCGCTGAGGATTCACGGAATTCATCTCGACTACATTATCATGAAAATGTTTTTTTCATTTAAAAACAGTTATCGAAGGTGTTTCGTTTGTTTCAATGGTTCTACTTGAGTTGGATGGACCCAAGCCTATTCAAATGTTGTTATGTTGTTTATTCAAACCCGTGTCATGAATTGGATGGTCCCCAAACAAGCTATTGATTAGAATGACATATTGAGAAGCTGCTATTTTTTCAAATCTCTCGCTCTCGCCCTCTCTTTCCTGAAGCGTAATGTCTCAAACTTCGTTTTGTTTTGAATCCATAAATTTACAATTTTTGAAGTAAAAAAGTATCCTCATTGTGTTATTGCAGTTCCTTAAAAGTTTTATTTCATCCAATTTTTAGGTGCCCATCTTGAGGCTATTCAATTTTTGTCTTGAGTCCATTAAAAATTTTCCTTCCTCTTTCTCAGGTCCATTCAACTCAAATGGAACCGGATTTTGTTCTCAGTCAACAATTGTGTATATGTGGTTCAGTCAATTTTTAAAAAGCTTCATATCATCATCTCGTCCAAGGGAAAGGCTTTGAGGAAGTTCTGTTTTTTTGAGGTGCTCAGCCAATAAATCCTTTTTGAAAAAACAAAGTAGAGAAATGTTTAATGCATGAAGCGTAGCGCATTTGACGCAATGGCAAATGATCTTTCGGTCGAAACCCACGAAAACCTTTTTTATTAAAATTACGAAGGTTTTATATTTCATTTCATGCCACCTTTATGATAATTACGTGTTTTCGAATGTCTGAAGCCTCTTGTCTCCGCCCCCTTTCTCTTCTCCAAGTTTTCTCATTTCCTTTTCATTTCGTATTACTTTGACTACTTGGTAGTGGTCTTCAACTTGATTATTATGAATTTTCGTTACTTTATTGAAACTTTTTTTTTCGAATTGAGAATTGGTTTTTGTCGGTGAGTTATCATCCTGTCATTATTTTTTTCGCCAATGTTTTTTTTCCTACAGAAAACGCCACTGGTAATATTTTTTTAACTGGTTGTGAAGAGGAAAAGGTTTTCCGTTGAGGTAGCTGAATTTTGAATTATCTAAAGAGAAGACGGGGTTTTACAGGTTGAGACGAGCTTGGAAAATTACAAGGAACGCTACTGTCATTGCTACAATAAACGGTGCAAAAGATAAAGTGTGTGAGTAACTATAAAATTATGCGGTATTCGAAATCAAATTGTTCTTAGAACTACGACACTACAATTGGGACCAACTGCATTTTCGAAGCCGGAAATCACTCATTTGTGAACCGCCGAGTCAGGTATGATAAAAACAGGTTGTAACCTTCTAGCACTCTGAATAAAAATGGCTCTTTTTCAGAAACATCACAGTGACAATTCACCGGAATCAATGCAGTGACCAATGTGAGCCAAATATGGGAAACTTCAGTGACAAGGACAACAATATCTAGAGGAGACTTTTTCGTGCTGTTTTCTTATTTTTAACGGATCTTGATAAAATGTACTAAGCCATCTTTCTCCGACTTTCCCATCAAATTCCTTGAAAAAATATATTTTCGGATTTGAATACTGTTGGTTGTAATTTTGTTCTAGATTTCAGATTTCAAATGGTATCAGATAGTTTGTATAACTCAACAATATCTAGTTTACTCACCTCGTCAGTTGCTGTTCATGAAAACCTAATAGTCAAAATTAACTAACGGCACGTGATCACCAAATGATATTTTGATATATGCTCATGATATTTTGAAATGCCATTTCTATATGTGCTTTCCCGGTTCTCAAGAAGGCTATTGAGAAAGAAATCAGCGATTGCCAAACAAGAAAGCACTTGTGATTGGGATACTATGATTTTAAAAAAATACATTAGAAATAAACATGTGTGGAGTGATGAAAGTTGAGAGCTTCAAATAAACTAGTATGCAGAGATAATGAAAAAGTGATTGATAGTGTCGTTCATAGATGATGATATAATAGGCTGGCTCTTTTCGAACAAAACTGGATTCAAGAATATATTTCATCTAGCTTTTTCGTGCTCCAGGTAAAATCCAGACAAGCGAGGTAGATAAACAGTTGTTCTCCGGTCATATGCTTTTTATTTTGAAATGAATGTTATTAACGAATTCGATAGAGACACAGATACATGATTTCCTGGTTTTGTTCAATATTTTTTTATTTTTCAACGCATGAAGACACATTCATCGAGTTTCTTGTTTTTTTTTTCATGAAATAAGAACAAAACTCAAGAAGGAATTAAGTATTCATTATTCACAAGACACACAAATGAGAATCGAGTTCAATAGTCTATTCCAGGTTGATGCGATGTTGGATGGAGAGTTGAGCGCGGGAGACACCATCATCTGTCTGAAATGAAGCTAATTAGATCTGAGATTGAAAAAAAATTGAGAACTTCCGCAGTTAGTTTTTCACAGAAGAAGGCAGAGTCATAATTTCTAATCAAAATTTGCGCATAATTTTTTTCACTTTATATGTACACTTTGAAATTAAGCGAAAAAAAATAACTCACCGGCTCCACAACAGACATGTAGACCGACGATTGTCCTACGTAAACCAAGAACTTCCACTGAGACCACATCGACACATCGCTTCCCAACTCGCGAAGACCATCAATGACGGAAACGAACTTGCGAGTTCCGAGGCGCGCGTTGATCGTCGATTGAAGACACGCCTGAAACATATCAATGTTTTGTAAATTCCAATCGAATTTTAAGATGAAATAGAAAAGCAACTCACTATAGTCTGCTCACTCAAGTTTATACTGCAGAACCGGATGTTTTCTCTAATGGACCTGTGAAGCATGCCAATAGGAATGACACGAACATAGATGCACGACATCAAACAATGCCTACTTTTTTCTGAAAAGTTTTCCTGAAATATCGAAAAGTGTGAAACGATGCAGAGAGAGAAAATTTGAACTTATATCTTCTAACAATGAGCATTAAAATCAAAACTATTTTATACGATATTAAAAAAGTTCTTGTTGAAAAAATTGAATGGGTTGCAAACTCCACATTTTACGAAATTATATGCCATACCAGACCCACAACAACCCTGAAAACCAACAGCGCCCTCTAATATGTCAATACACCACTAACTATCATTATTGTTAGATAAGTTTTCGACTCTATTTTTGACAACAAAACCCACGCGTTGCTAATTCCTCAGGGAGCAGCGTAATCATTTGATCGGGCTAATTGGAGAAGTAAGTGGGCGTTACCAGATGGAAACTAGGCGGAGTCTTGTTTCCTCTTTTTTCTTATCAGAGATTGTCACACCTTAGCAGCTTTGTAAGGCTCTTTTATTCTAGCCAGATACGCCTAATGAGCCGAGGCTTAATTTTTGATTTCTCTCTTCAGATTACAATTTTTTGCAAAGTGTCATCCAACCTGGTAAATTATAACGAATTCCTTGTTAAATTCCGTTTTGTTTTCATCAGATTATAAATTTCCTTTAATAATAGTCCTTTTTGAGGTTCTTCTCCACGATGGGACGCTTCTTGAAACTTCTCTGCTCCATCATTGCCATTGTTTTGTTCCTACTCGTGAGGTAGGACTCATGAATTAACGATAATTTGTTAATCATAACTTTGCAGTGTGGCTGTCATCGTTTTCAAGTTCCACCCGGGATGGCTCCCGGATATCTACGGACGGAACTCGACTCCAACTGAAGTTGATTATATGTATATCAGTTTCTGAACAAGCAAGGTATCGACTAGCCAGATATAATATTGATTTGGTGATTTCGTTTTGAATAAAGAAATTTATGTTACTGCTTCTTTAACATTGGAGTGAAAAGCATGATAGCAGCTTCCTCTCTTGATTCTGCTGATTCAACCTGTCGTATTCCCTTCTGAATTCATTTCCCCAAAACTCTCATAATCTCTGGATGCTACGGCGTCTTGTCAGACTGATTCTCATAATCGTCACGCAAAACTAGAGCTGAGCAATGACCAACTGGTTCCTTGTCATTGTTATCGTGCTATGCCACATGAGCATGTGATAGATTGAATAATTATCACTGTTTTCTACGAATGGAGAGTGATTTTTGGAAAGAGTTTTGACTGATTAGTGGGGTTTAGTGGTTTGATTTCACGAGATGGACCTGATGTTTTGAACTATTGGTAGTCGGAAAGATCAGGAGTTCAGAAGATTTTTGGAGAAGAAGTCATGGTTATGAGAACAGATGCTAGAGTATGTATGGATGAAAAAGATACAACAAAAAACAAACTGACCAACATCAGTAACAAATCAATCTTTATTAACCCTAAAATCAACACCAATTGAGATCGAAAACATGAAAATCTATACTGAGTTTTACACTCTTCTCCATTATTATTCATCCCGAGAGCCGTCTCAATTTTATAGGTACTGTAGCGTTGATCATAGCAAATGCCGCACTTTTTGAACAATGGAGAGGTAGTCCTGAAAATGGGATAGTTGGAACCCGCATGAAAAATGGGTTTGAATGGGTATAGTCATGACTAGATTTGGAAAAATTTCAATTTTTGACCTTAAAGGCGCAAAGACCTTTAAACTGCCGTAACTCACTCTATTTTGGGTTTTGTGTCTCGAAAATGCGTTAGTAAAAATCAGCTCATCGAAACGGTTCGAATGAGTATAATCATGGCTAGGTTTCCGGAAATTCGTATTTTTACCTTAAAGGCGCATGGACCTCCAAACTACCGTAGCTCAGTTAATTTCACTCCAAACCAAATGTAATTGTTATTTTTAAAAACAGCTCGTCGACGTCGTTCGAATGAGTATAATCATGACTAGTTTTTTAGAAATTTTGATTTTTGACTTACCCATGGGTCTCGCCACAAGTTTAAAGGCGCATGGGTATCTCAAAATTGAAATTATGACGAAAGGAGGACTTGTCGGTACTCATTTGAACCGGAAGAAGTAGCTGGTTTTGAATATCTGGTTTCGAAAGAATTCAGAACAAAATTGATCGAGATACGGTAGTTTCAGCATGATGTGCTCAACTTTGAAGGCGCATGGATAGGTAAAAAGAACTTTCTCTCCGAACCAAGCCATGATTATACTCATTTTGACCGTCTTGCCTTCCTGAATACTAACAAACTAATTTTTTTGGTCCCGGAGCGAAAAATACTGGGATACGGTACAATTTTTGAATACTTGAATTTTCGAAAAGTTTCAAAAATACATTACTCGGTCAGTTTTCATGATTTTTCGATGATTCCCAGACCAAAATGTAAAGAATTGAGTGAGCTACTTGGGAAAAATAACAGACTTGGAGTCTTACTCACAATTATCTTCGATTTTTTGTGTTGGGACCCAAAAACGGTCAAAACCTAGTCATGATCATACTCGTTCGAACCGCTTCGACAAACTGGTTTTGAATATCGTATTTTCATATCGCAAATCTCAAAATTGACCAGTCTACGGTAGTTTAAAGGCACATGCGCCTTTAAGGTAAAAACCTAATTTTTTGAAAAACCTATCATGATTATACTCGTTCAAACCGTCTTGACTAGCTGGTGCTTCATCGCCTCACCTTTCTCAACTTGACCAACGTATCCGTCGGAACGAAACTCAAACGGCATTGAAACTCCTCGAAATGATAAAACCAGCATAATTCGAACGGATAGAAGAGTCCAAACGAAGTCAAAATCAGAGATTCGGCCGATTTGATATTTTCCATGTCCAGGAAGCTATCCCCCAGAAATTATGAGTGCTCGTTGCTGATCAATTCTATGTTTTTTCCAGTGGTCCGGATAATGACTTCAAAAAGTCGATAGTCAGTTGCCTATGTTCGTATTCAACCTTCAAATTCTTGACAGGATACGGTACATTTTGAATTCCTCCCAAAAACCATAGCCGTGGCGAGCGAAGTAGTCGATGTTGTTCATGATGCAGTTGAAGGTTTGAACCTGGTTCTTGTAGAGGAAGTAGGTGTCCTGAGCATCCGAGAAGTAGGTATCAATTCTTCGAAGATCATCACAGTAGTCCTCGAAGACAGGGCTCAACATTTCTTTTTTGACCTTCATCACTGGACTCCGAATCACTGCAGCGCCTTGTCGATTCCACCAACTGATCCAAAAAACTTCGATACTCTCCTTCCATTATCGGGCTGAACTCAATGGTTCTTACTGAAAAATGGATTTGAAAACATGCTTTTCCCTTGAAAATTCACTTACTTGGCTCTGGCACTCCCTGTGGTGGTGGTGGTTGACGTGGTGGTTCGTAGCAAGGTTGTTGTTGATTTGGTCCTGGCCCACTCCATTGTCCTCCAGGACGATTCCGCTCACGATAGCGAGCATCCGGTCCCTGTTGATCGTAGTTGTATTGGGATGGTAGGCTTGAGGATGAGATCACGGATTCCTGAGGAAACTTGGCGAGTGACAATTCTGAAAATGGAATAGTAGGCTTCAAAAAAAACTTATTTGACTATAAAGGCGCATGAGCCTAAAAACTACCGTAGCTCGGTAAATTTTAGTCCAGACCGGGTGAAATAGATATTTTTGGAACAAGTGCGTCAAAATAGTTTGAATGAGTATAATCATGATTAGGTTTTGATCATTTCCGGGGTTTTTGGATATTTTGGGTCCCACCACGAAAACTCATGTATCACTTTTTTTCCAGGTAGCCCAATTAATTATCTGCATTTTGATCCAAGAACCATTCGAAAATCTCAAACACTGACAAATTTTTGGATTTTCGAAACTTTTCGAAAACTCAATTTTCAAAAAATCTATCGTATCTCATTTGAAACTGTAGAAGAGAAGAACTTACTTGGTATGAATCCAGTCGTTGATGAAACAGCAGACGAAAATGAGTAGAAAATTAGAAATAATCATAATACATAGAGGCCATCGGTCGGTCGGCCTAATAGGAAGAATGAGAATACCTCGTTCACCGGGCGTTTATATACCCCATTCTTCGCCAGAAAGAGGGGGTGGGGGGCGGTGACTCCTATGACCCCTGTTCCTAATGGAGGGCAATAAAGAGAGGTGACAAAATGGCCATTTATGACATATTTGGAGAATTTCGGGGGCTTTGGAAGGTATTTGGCAGGTCATAAGAGCACACAAGAAAGATGAAATTGCTAATTCACTAGTGACGAGGATGAGGAGAAAGTGAAGGTGATAATCCTAACAGGTCAGAAAAGTATTCGAGAGTGATACAACTGCTAATCGAGAATGGCAAGAATGAGAGTGAAAATTCGAATGTTCCTTCTAGAGGGACCAGGGACTGAACCAGAATTCCAAAACTTTCGAACTGGTCTATTATTAGCGAAGGCTTTACAATTTTAATGATGACAATGAATGTTCAGAGTGGAGAGAATGATAATGACCGTGGATTTAGTGAAATTCAGTTAAAAAAAACGAAAATGAAGAAGGCTAGGTATTCGAACATTTATGAACAAAAACAAGATAGCTTTCCGAGAATGGGGTCTGAAGAAAGAGCTGAAATATTCCATCAGTCAACAAAAAGCATGATCAATAAAATTTTCAATTTTTATAGCTCGTATATAACTAGTAGTGTTATTTCTCACCAGCCAGGCTAGCCAGGGGTTCATTTCTGATAGAGGTACCTTAAGCCCAGTAATACTATATTACTAATAGAAAATTCCACCGAATTCCACAAGCTCTCTCTGATATACAGTTTTTTTAGTTTTCAGATTAATAAATATTTCAATTTGTTTGTTTGAATGCATCCTCAGTGTTCCGATGATAACTCGATTCCTATCTACGAAAAAAATATACTTGTTCTCTCGTATTCATGCCTTCGATTTTGGTCAAGTCACTAACCAAGAACTTTGAAATGATAGTATCCTGAAATTGTTTGTGTGCTAATAACACGGCACTCTTACATATATCACACGTTTATGGTTTCTTATAACTATGAAAAACAATGACAATAGATTTAAAAAAATAAATGAGCAATTTTTACAATTAATGAAACACAAGAAAAGTCATTTTTAATGTTTCACTGAGATTTTCAAACTCCGGTGACTTAAGTCGGCGAACCACACAGTGCAGCGCTGTTAGGACAGTTGACATTGAGATCTTTGACTCCAACACACAATATGGGCTGCGCAGAAGCTTCTCCCTCAGGTTCTTCTCGATTGATTTCCTGATAATTTCAGTTGGAACTTTCTGCAATAATATTTATAAGGTTAGTGAAAAACAGCAGTTTCACGTTACCTGATATGGGTTGCAAGCTTTGATTGCTCTGTCAATACTGGCCAAAACAACATTCATGGTATCAGGAGCAGTTCGAATCGCATCCGACGCAATCATCTTTACAGCGTGCTTCAAGTACTCCAATAGTTGAATCGTGTTGAAAGTAGATGACTGCTGTGGAGGGAGTGGTTTGGCATGCATAGTTTGAGCTCTGAAATATATCAGATAAGATTAGCCTTCGAAATTTGAAAAACACTCACTCATTTGCTACAGGTTGTTTTGGACCAACAACAGAAGAATTTCTCTTTGTAGGAGCATTGAAAACGACGGATCTTCCTTGGGATGCAGCCCACTCTGAACCGACATAAGTAGAATCAGGATTCTGAGCCACAGTGACTGATCCAGATATAACTGCCTCATCGATTTCTGACATTTCTTCCTCTTATACTTCTTCAGCTTTCAAACTTTTTGATCCTTTGTTTCTTTTAGTCGACTCAGATTTCCTAGGCGGAGCTCCAGTCCTCTTTCTAACGTTGTTGTTGGAAGCCGCTTTAACAATTTCGCTCAATGTAACCTTCCCGCAACTGGAGCCGAAGTTTTCCATCTTGTTTTCTCCATCAAGTTTCACCTCTCCATAACACTCGATCCTGAATCATTCAACTTGAACTCAACTTCATAGTAACACCTATGTCTGAGCCTTAGAGCCAAATTACAACAAATACAATCAGTTAGAATTGTGGAGGAGGAGAACTTACTTGGAATGAATCCAGTCGTTGAAGAAACAGCAGACTTATATGAGTAGAAAATTTAAAATAATCATAATAGATAGAGGCCTTCAATCGGGCAGCCAAATAGGAAGAATGAGAATACCTCGTTCGACGGGGGTTTATATACCCTATTCTTCGCCAGAAAGAGAGGGGAAGGGGGCGGAGACTCCCATGACCCCTGTTCCTAATGGAGGGCAATAAAGAGAGGTGACGAATTGGGCATTTATGACATATTTGGAGAGTTTTGGTTGTTCTTTGGGGGGGGGGAGGGATTTGGCAGGTCACATGAACACTCAAGAGTGATAAAATTGCTGATACGCTAGTGGCAAGGATGTGGCGAGGGTGAAGGTGATAATTCTATTGTTTTCTTATGACAGGGTTGAGCCCTGAATTAGAAACCCAAACTTCGAGTCATTATCGGAATACTGAGGATGCATTGAGACATACGAATTGAATCATTTGGCTCTCTCCGGTTTTAGAGGTCCAATGGGCAAATCGCTGGTCCCATGGTGGAAAGACTGGTCCCAGGCCGGAGAACATGATCCCAAACAAAAAAAGCAATACCGTTTGGGACCAGATGGTCCCAAACGGTCATCAGTTTTTATAAACGTTCAATGTTTATATAAACGTTTATGAACGTTCAATGTTTATATCATTGTTTATAAACGTTCAATGTTCATATCAATGTTTATAAACGTTTGCTCACCCGGCCTTAATAACGTTTGAAGCTGCAATATAAACTCTGGAAGAACTTCTCGACCATGTTGTTATTTATTTTGGTTCAACTGACAGCTGTTAGGCTACCAAAAATAAGTTGTTAGAACACCCAACTCTCTCGGGATGAAACAACGTGGTTAATCCTCCACATATATTTCCGCAAAAGACTTTCTCATCAGACACAAAGCGATGATTGTTATTAGTTCGTCTCAAACGCTGCACTATTGGAGGGGCACTTCAATAAGAGGATTCTCAAAGGACATCCAACTTTGATAGAAGCAAATGTGTTATTCATAGATTGAAACAGTTTTCTTCAGGATTAGATAATTCAAACAATACATTTTTGTAAACGATAAATTCACCGTGAAACCTACAAGACAAGTACGCTCAGTGCTTAGTGATAAGATTGGAATATCTCAGTTCTCATTAGAGTTATCAAGATAAAATCAACTAATGAAATGTTAAACATTACATTCAAAACATTTTATCAGTTAAGCACTTTTTGATAGCTTTAAAGAAAATTGAGATATGCTGCTCTGAAAAGACAACATTGTGTGGGCTTTTTTTTTACTGAACTCGAGGTTCCTTTATTAGATATAAATCCATAGCTAGTTACAGATACATGATACAATGCTAGATAATGCTAGATACAATGCTAGATGCTAGATACAAAATTCTGGAAAAACTTCCCGACCGTGCTTGCCATTATCCGGTGGAATTTTCCAGCCCTTCCCTCAGTCCACATTCTCAAAAACTGCTCTATTTCTTTCCACTTTCCTTTCTCAAAGTTCAAAGGATCAAGTCTCATTCAATATCTTATTCAATGTTAAGTTGTATCACAATGTGAGCTTTTCATTTTTGTGGAACTTTAGTTTAGAGTCATCATTATTTTCTTCATTCTAAGCATTCATTGCCATCTTTCAAATTGTGAAGAGTCTGTCGAACGTATTAGAGATTACCAACTTGGTTTTCTGATTTAGTCCCCAACTTTTTCAAAAAAGAAAGCATTAGAATTATCACTTTCACTCTTGTCACATCCTTTCCAATGCTATGAACCACCGGAGGAGGGAAAAGAAATGAAATGAAAAGGGAAGAATGAGGAGAGTGGGCCTGTGCTCGCCCTTTTATGAGAAAGACCTATGATGGGAACGGCGAGGGTTCTCATATTTGATAGATGCCGACAGGATGGGAATACAATAAAACTATCATAGATTCTGCATGAAATGATGGGAAACTAGAAAAGTGTGCCAGAAATGATGGGATAAACGACCAAAGATCACGGAATATTTGACAAAGAGTCTGTCGGACGTGTTAGAAAATAGCCAATTTGGTTTTCTGATTCATGCCCCAACTCTTTCGAAAAAGAAGACATCAGAATTATCAATTTCACCATTACCACATCCTTTCCAAAGCAATGAACCACCGGAGGACTATTCCGAGGAAAAAGAACATTAGACTTTTCTAGAAACCTTTTTGAACATTTGAATTGTCCTGGCTCTTCCAGAAGGAACATTCGGATTGTCATTCTTATCCTTCCACTCTCGATTAGCAGTTTGATCACTCTCGAGTACTCTTATGACGTGTTAGAATTATCACCTTCATTCTTACCACATTCTTGCCACCAGCGATTCAGCAGTTTCATTACTCTTGAGTGCTCCTATTACCTGTCAAATACCCTCCAAAGAACGACCATAATTCTCCAAATATGTCATAAAATTCGTCACCTCTCCTTATTTCCCTTCATTAGGCACAGATGTCAGGGGAATCCCCGCTCTCTCACCTGGCGAAAAATTTGCGCGTAGTTTGAACAGGGGTCATACGAGTCTCCGCCCCCACCCCACGTTAGGCACAGATGTGAGGCAAGGCTCCGCCCCCCTCACCAAGCAAATAATAGGGTATATAAACCCCCGTCGATCGAGGTATTCTCATTCTTCCTATTTGGCCGACCGACCGATGGCCTCTATGTATTATGATTATTTCTAATTTTCTACTCATCTTTTTCTGCTGTTTCTTCAACGACTGGATCCATTCCAAGTAAGTTCTTCTTCTCCATAATTCTAACTGATTGTGTTAGTTGTGATTTGGCTCTTAGGCTTGAACATAGGCGTCACAATGAAGAAACAGTTTACAGCGGACCATCATCACAGCAGCCGATCCAGCCGCCATCAATCTCGCCACAGTCGAATCACATCCCAGGTTCAAGACCATACCAGCAGGGTAACATTAATGAAAACCAACACTCATTTTTTAAAAATAATATTAATCTTTCAGAAGACGTCTCTCCTCAAGCACCACCAAGTATCCACGAGACCCACCCGACGCCACCGAACCTTTCGACTCCACCCAATCCTCAGGTGCTTGGTGAGTTTCAGATCTGGTAAAAATGTTAACTCTATAAACTTTTCATTGCAGCTCCCATGCCACCTAACTTCTACATCCCACACCATCCCATGCAACAAGTCCAACACTTCGTCTATCCACAAAACCAAGGTAAGTTTTTAAATTTTGAAAACTGGTCATGAAAATTTGGGTTAGGACAGTTTATTTTCACAATAGGAGAGTAGATACTAACAGGAAACAAAGTGTAAAGTTGGAGAAATACCTCAAAAAAGAAGAAAATCACTTTAAAATCGCTACTGAAGCAGGTTTTACAGGGCGAAAGTAGTTTCATGAGACGGTTAAAGGAAACATGTCACTAATAAGCAGTATAAGAGATTTTTACACCACTAGATAGAGCTCCTTTGCATAGCTTCAGTATAAATTTTACATGTGTTTCAAAGCCTTCGCACTGGAAATTGAACCATCGCTTGGGGACTACGTTTCAGATACTAACAACTAACTCTTGAAAGAAGCTTTTTCATAAAAAAAAGACCACCTATAAGGCTGTTCTTCATTCAATTTGTAACAACTCCCTAGTAAATAATTTCTTGAATCCATGACTAGTTTTCTAGATATGAACCAATTTCAAAAACGCATTTTAGTTTCATGCTATATATATATATATGGAAACCTAATTGTAGCTCAACTAAATTTAATTAGGATAAAATTTTTGTTGCCTGAGTATCTGTACCGGCTTTTAGTCTTTCAAATCTATAGCCAAAATACTAATTGAAACTTTTTCTTGGTATGTGAGAGTAATTCAAAATTTCTAAACGTTCTAAGATTTAGTTCAGAAGTTAGACTGTACGCGTAGTTATTTGTCACCCTGTAGTGCCAAAATGATTTACTAGCCTTGCTTAATGTTCATGTTTTTTCAGAGGACCTCAATGTAAAAGTGAAACGCCTTCAGGATTGGATGATGGACTGGGCAAATCAGGTCAGCATGAAAATTGCGGAAATCCTAAAGTTGAAGACGGAGTGGAAGAATGAGATCGACACTCGAAAATAATTGATTTCTTTTTTGATTTTTTTACTTTTTAAATATAGTTCAATAAAAAAACTCTTGAGACTTGGTTGGGTGATTTTGTGGTTCTACAGATTCGTTCGCAGTTATTTATTTCTCTTGCTCTTAAGAATAAGGAATCCGTGTATAAAAACTGCAACGATCTTTTTTCAAAAACAATTTATGTAAGCTTTTTTCAATCAAACAGAAAACAATTATCTTAAATCAACAATGGTATGAGCAGCTAATCGACGATCAATCGGCCTGAAAACCTTCATAGTTTTTTGAACATTATTGGTAAAAGAAAACTCACACTTCCCGAAAGCCATGATTCAAACTTTTTTTATTTCCAAATTTGGCAAAAGTTTGACCTCTCTTGAAAATTGGACTGGAAAAATGGGTAGGTCATCAACATGTACGGATTTTTTGAAGCTAAGACTTACGCTTGTTGAAGGTTCATATACAAAAACATTTTTTACCAAGGTGTGAGCATACATTGGACTGACAATC
The DNA here is from genome assembly GCA_000143925.2 of Caenorhabditis brenneri. Lineage (NCBI taxonomy): Eukaryota > Metazoa > Nematoda > Chromadorea > Rhabditida > Rhabditidae > Caenorhabditis > Caenorhabditis brenneri. The sequence goes on along the minus strand of GL379899.1, from coordinate 229,209 downwards.
CGCCTGAAATTTGAAAGAAAAATGGAAATGTTTGAAAATTCAAATGAGACTTACGTGTCTCGAAGAAGCCTTGCAAAAGTAGTATCGCATTTTGAAAATAGCTAATCAATATAGGTTATGTTGATCTGTGAATAAAAAACGAATTTCATAGAAGAGTATTTGATATAGAACTCACTAAGGTTATCCAACCAATTGGTTATCCAACTAAGGTTATCCAACCAATCCATCATAAAAAAAATCTCTGAATAATCAAAAAAGGAGACCTCTACCAAGAAGTCAGGAGAACGAAAATGAAAAGAAAAGAAGAAGAATATAGCTGGAGAAAAAGGCGGAGTTTAATAAAACTTCAGACAAACATAAAAACATAAATCCTTAAAAGTGCTCTTCAAAACCAATCCATTCGACGAGATAATAGTATGTGAAAAGCTTTTAGGAGAATGGAAAATGACTAGAAAAAAGCAGGAAACTTGCCCATAAAGAATAAATCCTTTTGATAGCAGTTTATGGGCAAGAGGAAAAACTTTTATGAGTGTATAGTTGTGCTCTAGTTTTGAGCAATAGAAAAACCATTCAAAACTAAATTGAGTTGACAGCGAACAACCATGGAAAGAAGCTGGGAAAATAAAAAAACAAAAAAGAAGCAAAAGCCGAAAAGGATATTCTTTCGATGGCAGTTTATGGGTATCGGGAAACAACTTTCATGAGGGTATAAGTGTGCTCTAGTTCTGAGCAATGGGAGCAAATACTTAAAAATATATAAGACCGAAAACAATAATGGATAAACGGTTCTAGGCAAAAAAGACCGCATATGTCTTGAAGTAAGACACTAGAAGCAGTCTAACAAATGATAATTTGATGACATTTCATTCTGTCGTGATGTTTTTTCATCATAAATATTACTGAATTAAAGCAAGTAGAAGCACTGCAATCCATCCAACATGAATTCTCAAAACGGAACATTGAAAAAAAAAACAAAATTCAGAGCAGGTGTGAGAGATAAAAGGGTTGCAATAACATTTCTCCAGAGAGAACAAAAATATCTCCTGACTCAGACGTTCCTTGATAAAAATGGAAACCCAATGTACACATGGATTGTACAGTGGCTCCGAGCATGAGTCAGAAAAAACATACTATTTCTCTACTTCTCTTTTACTCTTCCTCTCAAAAGCTACAGTTGTAAAAGATGAAAGCATACTATCATTCTTTTCTTACTGACTCTCTGGTGAGGGTCTCTTTCTCTATTTTTTCTGAACTTTCATTTTTGATATTATTCGATCTACTAGGAAATCTGGATTTTGCCGACAGTCATTAGCTACACGACACTATGCGAATGTCAGCAATCTTGATGGACAGGTACTCATTATTTTCAAGAAATACAAAAAATGCAAAACAATTTCAGGATTTCTAGATGACGTTGAAAGCTCATATTCCAACGACTCACTTGTGAGACTATTTGTGGAAGTTGTTTTTGAGGTGAGAGCATTACTACTAGACAAGACGTATTCACCAGAGTATGGTCCACTAAATGATGTGATAGTGCTGGCAGTTGCTTTGAAGAAAATTGTCAAACGTCACTCGTGAAGCACTGGTTTCAGAACTACATGCAGTAAACAATTCTATTAGAATATGGCTCAATAGTTTTTTCATTTTTTTCTCTGCCCTTGAATATTGTAATCTTGAAAGTTTAGAGTATAGAAGACAATTTATTGACTCAGTTTTTACGTATAGCTTTTTTTTTCTTCGTAGGCATTCATTTTATGTTCAATCCTCAAATTTTCCTCCAGAATTTTGTCCCAGGTTTTTACTAATAAAATTTTGATCGTTTGGAATTCTCTACACCCCTCCACTCCTTTTTCAATGTTTTCCTACCATTTGTTTTCTTTCTGCATTTTTTCATCAAAAAAACTTTTCAAGTAAATCTACTGGTCTCCTTGCAGTTTTCAACACACACATACACAGAAATCTCCTTGAAGTTTTTATATTCATATCGTTTTTCCATTATTGAACAAGTGACTCTGATCCTTCGACGAAATCTCATCAATAACTCTGCTCACTTTCATAATAACCTCTGGTTGTTAACTTTTTTCGTCTAATCCGAACGCACAAAATTCAGTCGTTTCAAATATACACCCTCAATTCAGCCACTAGACTTTCAAACCCAGCAAAAGAGGTCATCCATTTTATTTAATTGAACAGACAACCTCAATCACTCAATCAGAAAGTGCAATGAGTGGCTTTTGCAGTATGTAGTTTCGAGTCGATGTTGTTCACGGTGACTTTGCAGTCGTTGGATTTTTCATTTTGACCAAAACAAGGAAGGCGTCGATTCATCATAGCGTTCAATCAATTTTCGGAGAATCTTATCACGAATTTGAGCCAAGCTCGAGATCCAGTCGTTGGTTGTGTTTTGATTCCTGAAAAAAATGTTTCCCCTGTTTTGATTAATTGCATAGCATAGTCGTTTCAATTTTGGCTATGTGATCACGAGCACGTGGATAATATTCGGAAATTGGTCCTACACACGCCGTTAACCTCATTCCTATGGACATGACGGCGATAAACCTTTGTTTTGGCTAGAATTTAGCAAAAAATTGATAGGATCTGCTGTTTTCGTGCTCTGAAGTAGTCGAGTATTAACAAGCACTTTTTGAATTAAGATATGATTTATAGAATGCAGTAAAAATAACGATCCAAGTGCGCGGAAGGTTTTTTCTTGCTAACTCGAACTTGACAGATGTGGATTAGGGCGTATCGGCAGTTCTACTCTTTCTCAACCGGAAAACATCCAAGAAAACAATGTTTTTCAGCTTTGTATCAAGTTATCCGACATGTGGCACCAAAAATGGATTTTTGAGCAGCGATTTCCCGTTTTTCGCTAATCTTATACGAAAAAATTCAGTAGTTTTTTCACAGGTTCGAGAAGAAATTTGAAAAGAAATCAACTCACATTTTTATATCCATACGTGTTCCTTTCGCATCGGTATTGAGCCTTATTTCAGATCTAGTTCTTGATAAGAGAAAACGATTGTCCTATCGAAAAAAAAGGGCAGAGATGGATAAAAAAGGAGGAATAAATCAATGCGTGTGCGGTTAACAACGACGCGTCGCGGTCGGTTCAATAGAGCGCACTGCTCATGTCGATTTACGGGGCTCACTTTTTTTTTACTAATTTTTCTGTTTTTGCCCCTTTTGTTATACTTTTCTTCCAAATTTTCGCTCTTCTTTAGAAAATTAGGAGTCTTTGAATGGTTTACCACGTGAATTCCACACAAATACCGCAGTTTTCATAGGAAAACGAGTTTCTTTCTCAAGTTCCTGTCTGGATTTCCTATTCTATCTTTGCAGATTGTCACAAAAGAGTTTTTGAAAGATTAGTGGCCGCAAATGATGAGTTAACCGAACCCCCAAACTCATTTCTACAAAGATCTAGCGATGATCCATGGCCAAACTATGTGAACTATCGCGCGGGAGCTCATTTTTTGCCGAGGAATGAATGTCTACTAGCTTGGTTCAGTTATCTGAGCAATATAAGTCATCCGGGCAGTGCGAACCGGTCTGAAAAGTCGTACGCGCTGTGATTCAGGAAAAAAACAAATGTTAGAACAGAAAGGCCGCCTGTTTTTCTAAGACGGTCCTTTCTAAAAAAAAAGGGAAAGTGTGGGACAGAACAAAGATCCTCTTGATTGTCTTCACTCGCGGTCGTCGTTGAATTTGGATGTATGGATTGACTCGGCTCTTTTCAGCGTCCTGGACGTTCCTTGAGCCTATTTTCTCAGTCTTCCTTTCCTTGTTTCATAGCCAACCAATTGTAGATTCTTTTCTTTCCTTCCGATCCATGACTGCTACTCGATGCACCTCCAACATTCCATGATTGTGTCTGGAAGCAATAACGTTCAGTGGCAACAATTCTATGTTGTTGGTTTTTTTTTTCAGTTTCCATATACTACCCAAAAATTTCATTCAAACGCCAGTTAAAGATCTAGAAGACCAATGACCAGTAGACCGTTATTGCCGTCCTGGTCTATACTGGGAGCGACATTATCGGTGAGGCTCGAAATTTTCTGCTGTATTTTTCCGAATAGAATCAACTCACCTCAATGCAAATGCATAATTCCAACAGATTTCCACTCTTGGCTTGTGCTGTTTACAATGTTCTGACACCGAAAATTTCTGAAGCCCGCTGCTCATCCATTGTTGTAGTATTGTCGAATTCTGTAAATGTTATAGATTTAGTGTTTGTTTGATCAGAATTGCAAACTAAAGTTTCTGCTCATCTACGTATCTGTTGACCTTCACTGTCCTATTTCAATTGACTGGAGTAAAACCAAATGGAAATTGACTATTGAGAACTATTTTCAGAGAATCCCATCCACTCATTGAATCAATTATTGGTCAGTTCTGTTTCGAGCCGTTCAGTAACGTAATAGCACTGCTTTAGCAATTCTTATTTTGAACTCACTAAAATCCCTACTCACAAAAAACTAATTTCCCGATTATCTATTTTATCGGATCACGCGCGTCACGTACATTCGCTATTGCTATTAGAAAAAGGTGGCCACTATTTTTGTTTTTGGGCGGCAGGAATTTATTTTGTTTTCTGAATTCCCTACAGAGAAACGTTCCCAAACGATTATAGCCATAGTAGCTCTTGATGTAGACATCTTACAACATAATTGATAAATTATGAATATCACGGTCTTATTTTTTCATTGCATTTCTGAGTGACAGCTAGTCTATATTTCAAAACCTGAGTTGCTTTTTCGCTCTGACAATTTTTCAAGTAGTGCGATTTGTCAACGTTGGAAAAAAACTCACCATTTTGATTTTTCCTTTGGCAGCTTGTTGCTGCATCACCTTCTTTCCAGGTTCGTGTTGAATCTTTTTCAGTTTTACTTCCAGTATTAATTTCCGCAGTGCAATACAATGTTTTCCGAGTTCAGTATCATGGCCTGCTATTTTTCAGGATACTAATCTGGAAGCCCATTGTCTGATTCGTGGCGTTTTGGACCCGTCGATTATCTGAAAATATATAATCATAATCACTAACAGAGAAGTACTATTCGACCATATAATCTAGAAGCATTCAGCCAAAGAAAACGTGGTAAAGGCACAAAATTATATGTTTCAATGGACTACAAACGCTATACTGCTACTAGAGAATCTTGACTGATGAATTACGTTTTTTTGTGACGATGTCCACTGTCACTCTTTAAAAACTGCGTTGATTTTTTTTTGCCATGACAGGTTTTCTAGCTGTTGGGTTTGTCCCACGTCAAAGTAACCTTACCATTTCAATTGCCTCCTTTGGCGATTTGTTGCAGTTCTGCATATTCTCTCGTGATCCAGTGAAATTTTCTATGGTGCTACATCGAGCATATGGACGGGTTGAGATCCGGTGAGCTGCAAATCAGAGAAAGACTATATGAGAATGGTTAACCGTTGCTAGACAGGCTGAAGCATAACGGGGCAACATTAGAACGAAATCATAGGCTACGGGCATGATCAGTCAATGCGACCGACATTCCGAGAGTTTTCCCATTCTTGAGTTCTTATTGACCGGATTTTTCATGAACAAAGAGTTGCCTCGCAGATAACCTTGAGTTCGAAATGTGCTTCAAACTCACCATTCTAATAACATCCGGGAAACGTCGGAAGCATGTGGAGTCACCCATTTGGCCTTTGACATCATGCCATCCAGATGTCATCCCCAATAGTTTCGGCTTCTCCTGGAAGTGTGTAAATTTTGTTTAGTTTTTGCTTTCAGAAACTCACTTACCATTCATTATTGACAATTATTTCTCCCGAGTTATTCAGTTCTTTTGCTTTTTCAATAATATGTTTCTTGAAGCGTTGCTCAACATTGAAAAAAGTAGAAATCAAGCAACGAAACTATTAGAAAATGTTTATTCCCACTAGCAAACAGCAGAAACCAACGCTGCCTTCGTAAAGAAATAGAGACAACGTGCGCGCCGGAGTGCGGCTAGAGAACGATCGATATCAAATTCTCTTTGTGGCCATCACTCCGGGCAAGAGCGAGTGGAATGGAGAGATGGCAGACGGACTTTCCTCCTCTCTTTCAACCACGTCACAATGTATTAGAAGCGACTACAACAGAGAGTTCAATAGAGCGAGATTGCTCTGAACCCTATTTTTTTCTTGGTCTTTCTAAATAGTTTCCCTTGATTTTCCATAATTTTCTATCGAAAATGGAAACTTTGCTTGTGAAATATATATATATATTTTCCCAACCATTTGTCTGATTTTGTGCTGAATCTTCGAATTTTCTCGTGTTTAATCTAGTTTTTTTCCAGAACATGTAGGAAATTGATCACAACAAGAATTCTCCACACGGATTTCCAAAGGAAATGGCTCAACATCGAAGGATATACCATTACCAAAGTATTCCGTAAGCATTTCGCTTCAAACTACGATTAAGTATGTTACAAATGAGAAATCAATCAGCGAAATAGTAGGGGAAGTGCTGCTCGAATTTTCATTTTTTCTGAGAGCAGTTGAATAACTTTTAACTAAAGCTGAAGAAATGTAGTTTCTTGAATGTTTTTCAATCACAGCGTACAACATTGGCATTGTGCACCGAAAATTCATCTTTCGTGTCCGGTTTCATCGTGAAATCCAAGGATTTCCAATTCGTGATGATTTGATACTGTTTCGACTGCTATAGGAAAAAGTGAAACGTGATTGTGAACATATCCTTATCGGAATTCATCTATCAGTTAGGAAGACCGCCAATAAAGTGTCCTTGGCAGTACCCAAAATGAAATGCAACCAACGGTTTGCCTGGAGCTTCTGTATTGCGTAAATCTAGGTTTTCCCCAGAATCAGAGGGTTCAAAACTAACTCAAATCATTTTTTGAATCAAAGTTTTCAGCAAATTCATCTAGTTTCAGGTAAAACTGGGAATCAAACACTCTGGCAGCAAACCTCTCACAATTTTGACATGCGTCTTGGCTATATGAAAATAATATCCTGGCAAGGGTTGGAATGAATTGATGGAGAATTAGAAATGTCAATAGAAGATACAGGTTGCTCAGTACCCCAACATTAGGATATTAGCCATCTCGGCCTGTTAGAAAGCCGAGGAGTTTCACAGCTGATTAAAATACCTTCTGATTGAGTGATTAAGATTGTTGGCCAACTCGAACGGCTGAGTATCTTTTTTGTTTGATTTGAAGGTTTATTGGCAAACTATTCAGTCAGAAAGTCTTACTTTCTTTGTTCTATTTGACGTAACAGACCGGTAGAAAAATATGAACATGAATCTGATATGAATGTTAATATGAATGTTTTAGCGTGAACTGTATGTCAGCTTCCAAGCAATATTTATTTGAAACTATGAAAACTATGATTTTCAGTGACTTCGAGAGCCTCGAGATGCAAACATAACGATGACATTGGTAATCCAACGTCTTGAATTTCGGAATCTTCAGCCTATAACTCGGAAAGGAAAATCACTTGAGAAAAAAACGATCACTACAAAGTGATTCAGAAATAGATTTCCTTCATTTGTTAAGTTAACAATTTTTTCGCAAAACTCTTCGTTTTTCTAATAAGTGCTGTCAAAGTCACTGTTCCCAAGCCACGAGATTTTCTCTCACGCCCAGTATCAGGTCAACTTAGAAGTTCCGATCATACCTCCAAGAGGATTTTCGATATTATTTATTGAGCTCTATCCGATGGTATAAAAATCTCTGTAGCAAATTTTTTTCGCATAGGCCCCCTTTAATTAGATGGGAGCTTTAGGGAAATATGGGGTGGAAAAGGGCCGTAAACAAAAATAGAAATAGAGTTGAAAGGGGAGAGTTTTAATTATGATTTTGCTTGGTTTCTTCCGGCGGTTTTCACACGGAAATTGTGGGTGTAGTTTGGTATTTTGGGAAGGGTAAAGGGGACGCAAATGAGTTGTTTTGGAAGGCGCACTTTTGATCTTGGTAGGGAAAATTAAAGGTTCCGGAAGGTTCCAGTTTGGTTTCAAAGGTTGGGTCTGAAAACAAATTTTCGAAAAAAAATAAAAGTTGAAAAAAAGCGACGAGATTTTCTTTTACGTGTTTTATCTGGTCAAAAATGGAACTTCCCACCATACCTCCAAGAGGATTTTCGATATAATTCATTGAGCTCTATCCGATGGTATAATTTTCACAAGGCCTCTCTGAGATATAGTTTTTTTTAGTTTTCAGATCAATAAATATTTTAACTTGTATGTTTCAATGCATCCTCAGTATTCCGATGATGACTCGATTCCTATCTACAGACGGCAAAAATACTTGTGAAAAACTATGACATTTTGGATGGGTTGCAAAGTCTTCACTCGAGTAGCGATGAGAAACTAATAACTGCGAACGAAGTTGATTGCAAAATCCTTTTAAAATCTGTATAACCACGAAATTAATGGGCGGTTGATTCTTTTTTTTTGAGGAAAACCAATTTTCCCAACTTTACCACCTGGAAGATTCTCATACGGTATGGCGAAATGAAGGAAGGGATGTCGCTAGGCAAAAAAGAGCGCCACAGGGAAAAAATGAGTCACCTGTAAGTACAGCAAGTTATGTCACCAGCTACTTTTGAAAGTAATCTACCCAATATTTTTCATTGTTTCCGACAAAAGTAATTCAAACATCTAGAAAAACAAAGCTGTTTCGAACCCACATACTCAAGTTTTCTCAATATAGCATTCATTCTGACATCAATTTTCATATCTGATGCCGAGAATCTCAAAGGTATGACTCAAACATTATCCTTTTTTTGTTTAGAGCAGTATATCTCAACTAGGAAAGAACCAAGTGGGTTCTTTCCTAGTTTCGAGGTCCCTTTGAAAAAAAAAGGTCCCTTCAAAAAAAAAAGGTCCCATCAAAAAAAAAAGGTCCCATCCAAAAAAAAGGTCCCAAGATCAAAAAAAGGTCCCAAGATAAAATAAAGGTCCCAACCAAAAAAGGTCCCAAGACACGAAAGAGGACCCAAGATAAAAAAAAGGTCCCATAACTGTTCTCCCTTATTCAGACTCATGAAGCGGTCATGAAATGCACACTAACAATTAGAAATAGTCTATGACTTTTCAAAGCGAAGATCTTTCTTTATGTAGATTGAATGAAGCAGTATTAAAAAAAAATACAGAGCAATTGCATATTTGATAATTGAATTGAATGTACAATTAATTGGACACTATCCTTTTTTAGTCTTTTTGGAAGAGGTAGTCGCTGATTTTTTCTTAGAAGGGGTTGAAGCCTTCTTTGAGGTCCCTTTTGCTGACTTCTTTTTTGTTGCTGTTGAAGATTTGCTCGACGAAGCTTTTGCGGGTTTACTTTTGGAAGCTGTTGAAGCCTTCTTTGTGGGGGGGGGTTTCAGATTTGTTCTTTTGCAGATGTTGAAGCCTTCTTGGGTAGAGGTTTTTGACGGATTCTTTTTTTTCTGTTGCCGGTCTTTCTT
>GL379899.1:113574-219758 GCA_000143925.2 Caenorhabditis brenneri | reverse complement strand
CAAAAATTGAAATCAAAAGAAAAAAGGTTCACTGTGACACAAGAAGTGGTAAGAACAGACGGCTGTCATGAACCTGGTGCGCCAACTGTAATGCATTTTATCTTGTATAATGATACTATGGGAGGGGCATCATCTAGCAGATGGCAACTAGTGTAAACAGATGGTGCACAATTGAACTTCACGGGTTACGCCTAAACAATTAAAATTAGAATAATCAATTCGCTTCAGAGGGTAATAAATGAAACGCATTTTAATGCAATAAATTGATACGCGCTCACATTACACTTCTCAACATTGACGATTGACCAAACGGACTTTTGCATACAACTCACACATGATGAAAACAGTAATAATTCACGGAATGTGCGTAAATAATATTCGATAGAAAATAAAAAAAAGTAATTCATATTATACGCGCTTATGCCATTCTGAACATCGCACGTTATTCTTCAATGACAAAAAAAAATACCGTTTGCCGAATCCACGAGTCTGAATAAGGGAGAACAGTTATGGGACCTTTTTTTTATCTTGGGTCCTCTTTCGTGTCTTGGGACCTTTTTTGGTTGGGACCTTTATTTTATCTTGGGACCTTTTTTTGATCTTGGGACCTTTTTTTTGGATGGGACCTTTTTTTTTTGATGGGACCTTTTTTTTTTGAAGGGACCTTTTTTTTTCAAAGGGACCTCGAAACTAGGAAAGAACCAAAAAGTGTTCAACTAAAGAAATTTTCAAAATGTATTATTTAACATTGTTTCAGTTGATTACTTTTTCATAACTCTGAAGATAACCGAGATATACTGCTCTGAATAATATACACTGGGCTCACCCCTATGGTACAGTCTCCGGTATCAGAAAATATAGATTTCCTTCTTGTAAAGATCTCGTATAACTGATTGCCATAGTCACTTGTTTTACCGAATAATAAATATAATTACCTTCACCCAAAGTCAGCTATCCGCATCCGAAAGTGCTGGGTTAGTATTGGTGTAACACCTATGCGATCATGAATATCCAATGAGGTTTGATACAGCTGTATCGGCTATTTTCATTTTGAATTAATTACTTTTATCTTTTTGTTGATTCATTCGATTATTATGACTATTATCATGACTTCATCCTGAGCAAGTGTGATTTCATTTGAAAAAGAAGAAGGTTTTGAAAAGAAGAAGCATGGTGTGCTTGGATGATTTGCTTTTTTTGTAGAAGTTAAATTTTTACAAAAACTTCGAAAAAAAAACTGTTTATTAATCTTTGAAATCATATAAAACAACGAGCAAACTATTGCATAGTTACATAAAAGATAAGGTAGATGTATGGAGGAAAAAGTCGAATCTATGTATAAAAAACAAGCGAAGAACAACGAGAATGAAACATAAGAACAAGAACTAACAACTACTGAAAAACAGACCCGTGAGACCCAACGAAGTGAGAATAATGTACAGACAAAAAAGAACAAGACAATGATATTACAAGTGAAAACTGAATAATTATGCAATTGATGTATGGAAGAATGCCCATGAATACGAAAAGTGGCAATCTAACAACTACAAGCTTTGAGAAGAAACCCGTGAACCTACAGGTGAGTAGGGAAAAGTTGTTTTATAAAAATACATGAAAAACGAAAATGCAACAAGAAAAATGAAAAAAAGCTAACAACTACTGGAAAATGGACCCGTAAAACCCTAAACATTTAGAAAGTTAAGGGAGAAGAACAAGATGAGAAAACAGCTAATCACTACACTGTAAAATCAAACCCGCCTGGAATTGCTCCGTCACAACTTCGGTTAGAATTCCTTTAAAAACTTTCCATTTACCCTTCTCGTCTGGATTCAAACTGGGAGAGTTGGAACTGTCTGAAATTCGAAGTTCAATAAATTTTTTTGTAAAAGTCCAAAAACTTACCTTTATCATAGCCATGAAGAAAGTCGTAGAAACATTTCGGCTTCACCAATATCTTTTTCACGAGTTGAGGGACTTGCTTGCTGTTGCTGTCTGGGTTGAACAAGAAGCGGGCGATGTCTGGAAATTAGTGGTTTAAAAATAGCAAAAAGTTTTCAGAAGCACTCACTTAAATTCTGGATCTTGGGTCCCCAAAATTCGAATCCTTGCCCTGGCATCTTTCTGACGAGTCGGTCCAACAACGACCCCGAGAACGAGTGTGTCCATCTGACCACTGTCACATTAGGATCGTCTGAAAAAACATAAACATTTAGCAAGGCTAATAGGTTATTTATGGAACAACAGGATGGCGAATAATTACGCCACCAGTCTAACTTCTGAGCTTAATCTTAGAACGTTTAGAAATTGGAAACAAAATTTTACATACCAAAAGACGGTTTCAATTAGTACTAGGCTATACATTTGTTTTTTTCTTGCGCTGTCTGAGAGAGAGACTGCATGGCTCAAAACTGAATCACTCAAATCTACTTATTTGAAATTATTCATAAGCAGTTACGGCCAGGAAATACGTCACAAAAATGAGTAGAGCTTTGTACGGATTATTGTGCACCCCATGTATTGTATAATTACTCAAGGAACAAACATTCTATCCTATTATAATTTAGGTAAACATCATATTGATCTTCATTTATAGGATGAAACTGACATGTGTTTTTAAAATCTTAATCGTCTTATTAAACCACTTTTGCCCTCTCAAATCTGCTTCAGTAGCAGTTTCAAAATGCATTTTTCTCTATTTGAGAAATTTCACCAAAAAATCTTTACCCGTTAGTTGTTGGATAGTACCTCTAAAAGTTTACTTATTCAAAAATTCAATATCTACTTTTCTAGTGTGAAAATAACCTTTTCTAATAAAAAATTTTCATGATGATTATTCGAAATTTGAAATTTTACCTTGAGATCGAGGTGGACAAAGTGTTGACCTATTAGAAAAAGAATATTAGAAATAATCAAAAAGAGACCCTCACCAGAGAGTCAATAAGAAAAAAGAATGATGTGCTTTCGTTTTCAAAACTATAGTTTTTGAGAAGAAGAAAAGAAGAGGAAAGAAGAAAACATGTTTGTTTGTTTGTTGTGAGTCATGCTGTACAGTCCATGTGTACGCACACTTTTGATGCGGAATGCATGAGGCAAGTGATATTTTTGTTCGAATCGCAAAAAAAAAGACTAAAGTTATTGTGTTTCACATCTAAATTGATTTCATTTTTTTGAAAATTACAAAGCTAGACAATTGAAAAATAGACTGATTTTCCATGTCAAAATAAATTCCAGTTAAATGGATACCTTCAATTTAATTAGTTCTCCTACTACTTTTTTCACAAGTTGAGATGTGCTTTATGTCAGACATTTTTTGATTATGCTTGAATTTTTACAGTTTTTCACTTTGTTTTGTTTCTCCAAAGGCTCCTCTCTGGAAACCATAAGCCTAACTATAAAGACTTCTCAAATCAACAGAATAAAAGCAACGGCTCTTGATAGACTCAGTCCAGACCAAAATAAGCCTCTTATTCTATTCTAATACTTATTCCCCAATAATTCTTATTGATTATTGGGCTCTGTACGGGATAACGTGACCAATGGCGATTTAGTGTGACCCACGATTTTTAAAGTGACCCAAAAACTTTTAACGTGACCCAAGAATTTTTAATGTGACCCATAGCGGGCCCACCTTTTTGATGTGACCCAAAAATTTATAATGTGACCCAAAAAGTTTTAACGTGACCCAAAATTATTAACGTGACCCAAATATTTGACAATAGCTATTCAGGGATAACTTTGGATTTTGGTCTTGTACACTATTTGGTTCTTTCCTAGTTTAGAGGTCCCATCGAAAAAAAAGGTCCCATAATTGTTCGCCCTAGTTCAGACTCATGAAGCGGTCTTGAAATGTCCACTAACAATCAGAAGACTTTTCAAATCGATAATCTGCTTGTGGGTAAAACTAAATACATGTATAGACTAAATCAAAAAGTATAGGGAAATAAGACTCTTATCCGTTTCAGTGTTTTTTTTTTGGGACCCATATACAAAACCCGGGACCCTAGAATAATACACGGGACTCATGCATCGGACATAGAGCGCCTTTCGAATTCCGAGAAATATCCGGGACTCAAAAAAAAACTTTTCCGGGACTCAACAAATTATTTCCCATACCGATTTTTGCTCCAAATCATGTCACTTAGGCTGTGTGTTTTCTAAGCCTGGTTCAATAGTTGTGTTTCACGCTTTCGAATGGTGGATAAAATGGGCTACTACAAAAACAGGCTTAGGAAAAATCAAGTAGGAATCCTGCAAAATATTTTTCAAGACGAAAAAGAAAGTTTTTTAGAATTCCGGTTTTCCTCTAAATAGGGACCCTTGAAAGGCACCCTATGGCCTGGGGTGTCTTTCATGAGTCCCGTATATTACCGTAAATACTGTTATAGAAACCCATGGGCTTCTATTTTTCGAAAGGTTCTTCCTAGTGAGCCTTAATTACAGATGTGCTTCTATGGTGAGGCTAGTAAAACACCACTATTGAACCAGGCTTAGGAAACACACACACAACACACACACACACAGGTATCCCTGAATAGCTATTGTCAAATATTTGGGTCACGTTAATAATTTTGGGTCACGTTAAAACTTTTTGGGTCACATTATAAATTTTTGGGTCACATCAAAAAGGTGGGCCCGCTATGGGTCACGTTAAAAACTTTTGGGCCACGTTACAAATTTTTGGGTCACATTAAAAATCGTGGGTCACACTAAATCGCCATTGGTCACGTTATCCCGTACAGAGCCGATTATTGTATACTGTTTCTTCATTGTAACGCCTATGTTCAAGCCTAAGAGCCAAATCACAACTGATACAATCAGTTAGAAATATGCAGGACAAGATCTTACTTGGAATGGATCCAGTCGTTGAAGAAACAGAAGATCAAAATAGAAAGAAAATTAGAAATAATCATAACACATAGAGGCCATCGGTCGGTCGGCCAAATAGGAAGAATGAGAATACCTCGTTCGACGGGGGTTTATATACTCTTTTATTTGCCAGGTGGGGGGCGGAGACTACCCACACATCTGTGCCTAGCGAAGGGTGGGGGTGGAGACTCTCCTGACAGCTGTTCCTAATGGATGGCAATAAAGAGAGGGGACGAATTGGGCATTTATGACATATTTGGAGAGTTTTGGGGGTTCTTCGGAGAGTAATTGGCAGGTAATAGGAACACTCAAGAGTAATGAAAATGCTAATTCGCTAGTGGGAAGGATGTGGTAAAAGTGAAAGTGATAATTCTTTTGTTCTCTTATGGAACGGTTGGGGCCTCAAGAAGAAACCCAAATTTGTATTCTCAAACACGTTTGAGAGACTCTTCACAACTCGAATAATGACAATGGATTTTTAGAATGCAGAGAATAATGATGGTTCTGAAACCAAGCTTTTTCAAATAGGAAGGGGCATTTTTTGATACGATTCGATTGTGAAAAAGATGTTGAATGAAACTTGATTGTTTAACTTTTGCGGGAAGAAATAGTGTAATTTTTGAAAATAGGAACTGAACAAATGACTAAAGAATGCCAGCTATGGGTTCATAAGTTCTGGAATGTTCTTCAAATTTCCTGAGTGTTGTAGTATACTAGCACATTGTAAAAACTTTCAACTATTAAGTTCATAAATAGACTGGTAATGAAATCAAATGAAGTTAAAACAAAGCATCTTGAAAACTGTTTTCCTGCTGCAATACATTCGGTTCAACCTAATAATAGAGAAACCTAAAGTCCAGTAAGAGAGATCCACTCAATTTTGTCTGTTCAAAGCAACATAACTCAATTTCCTTTAGAGCTATCAAAATGTGCTCAATTAAAGAAATGTTTCAAATTTATTGTTCAATATTTCATTTGTCGACTTTATCTTGATAACTCAAATATGAACCGAGATATTCTAATCTTATCACTGAGCACTGGGTTTATCTCTATTATGAGCGTTACAAAAATGTATTGTGTAAACTATCTAATAAACTAGCCATGTCGATAACTCTAAAAAGAGCTGAGATACACTTACCTGATCACTAAGCACCGGCTCTATCTCTATCATAGGTTTTACGGTGAATTTATTATAAAAACTATCTCATCCTAAAACAAACTGCTTCAATGTACGGATAACAAATCTTGAATTAGTACTATTGATGGTTTATTGCTTCTATCGAAGTCGGTGTCAAATGTTCCATAATCTTTGGTCTTCTATGTATAGGAACCAAACACCATTCCTCTCTTTTATAGTTTTCCATCATTTCTTGCACGCTTTTCTAGTTTACCATCATTTCTTGCACACTTTTCTAGATTCCCATCACTTCTTGCACACTTTTCTAGTTTTCCATCATTTCTTGCACACTTTTCTAGTTTCCCATCATTTCTTGGAAAATTTATGATCGTTTTTAGTGTTTCCTATTGTCGATATCTAGCAAAAGATGAGAAACCTCGCTGTTCCCATCATAGGTCTTTTATTTTCCTGGGACTGAACAAAAAGCTGAAAAATTCCATCTTTTAATGACAAGCATGGTCGAGAAGTTCTTCCAGAGTTTATATTGCAGCTTCAAACGTTATTGGGGCTAGGTGAGCGAACGTTTATAAACATTGATATAAACATTGAATGTTTATGAAAATTGATGACCGTTTGGGACCAGCTGGTGTGTTCTCCGGCTTGGGACCAGTCTTTCCACCATGGGACCAGCGATTTGCCCATTGGGCCTCTAAAACCGGAAAGAGCCAAATATTTCAATTTGTATGTCTCAATGCATCCTCAGTATTCCGATAATGACTCGATTCCTATTCACAAACGGCAAGAATACTTGTGAAAGACTATAAGATTGTTGATGGGTTGCGAAGTCTTCACTCGAGTGGCGACAAAAAACCAATAGCTGCGAACAAATCTGTATAACCACAAAATCATCCAACCAAGTCACAAGAGTTTTTTTATTAAATTATTTTTATAAAGTAAAGCAACCAAATAAGAAATCAATTATTTATTAATAACAATGTAATGGACACAATAGAACAAAAATTTGTGAAGCTAATCACTACAAAATATATCACGAAAGACAAGACCCGTAAAGAGAGAAATTATGAAGATTTGATGAAGGAAAATGAGATCAGGAACAGAAACATGAATAAAATCAAGAGCGGAATACAATTGACATGAAATGAGTAAAGATGGGAGAGAATGAAACGAAACAGATGATATTAGACTTACTCAGGCTTCATTTTGTGCCAGAAAATTAAAGCCGCCTGGAATTGCTCGGTCATGAGTTCCTTCAAAAAGTCTATAAACGTTTTCCACTGGTTGCTCTCGTTTTTCTTCAGACGTGGGTAATCGGAGGCATCTGAAATTCAAAATTTGATTATTTAGAAAGACAGTTTTTAGCTGTAAAAGTTGAAAATCTTACGATGGTTATTAACGCCATGGAGGAAATCATAGAAGGTTTTCGGTTTTCCTATCGCCTTTTTCACCAGCTGAGGGCCTTGCTTGCTTTGAATTGAACAAGAAGCGGGCAATGTCTGGAAAGTAGTAGCTTAAAATTAGCAAAAAGTTTTCGAAAGCACTCACTTAAATTCTGGATCTTGGGTCCCCAAAATTTGAATCCTTGGCCTGGCATCTTCCTGACGAGTCGGTTGAACAACGACTCCGAGAACCGGTGTGTCCACACTCCCACAGCTTCATGGAAGGTCTGGATTCGTTGTGGAGCTGGCTTCTGGAAGTATTGATCCACAATCACATCACGGGTTGAGAAGGCCGTCGTTGAAGAAATAGCAGAATAAGATGAGTAGAAAATTAGAAACAATCATAATACATGGAGGCCATCGGTCGGTCGGCCAAATAGGAAGAATTAGAATACCCCGTTCGACGCGGGTTTATATACCCTATTATTTGCCTGGTGAGGGGGCGGAGCCTTGCCTCACATCCTAACGTAGGATGGGGGCGGAGACTCGTATGTCCCCTGTTCAAACTACGCGCGAATTTTTCGCCAGGTGAGAGGGCGGAGATTCCCCTGACATCTGTGCCTAATGGAGGGCAATAAGGAGAGGTGACAAATTGGCCATTTATGACATATTAGGAGAGTTTTGGTGGTTCTTTGGAGGGTATTTGACAAGTAATAGGAGCACTCAAGAGTGATGAAACTGCTGAATCGCTGGTGGCAAGAATGTGGTAAGAATGAAGGTGTTGATTCTTACACGTCATAAGAGTACTCGAGAGTGATCAAACTGCTAATCGAGAGTGGCCAGGATGAGAACGACAATCCGAATGTCCCTTCTAGAAGGGTCAGGACAATTCAAATGTTTTAGAAGGTTTTCTCAAATATTCCATATTCTTCGATCTTCTAGGTATAGCAACCAAACATCACCACCATACCTTTTTCATTGTTTCCCATCATTTCTAGCACACTTTTCTAGTTTCTCATCACTTCTTGCACATTTTTCTAGTTTCCCATCATTTCTTGCAGAATCTATGATCGTTTTATTGTATTCCCATCCTATCGGCATCCATCAAATATGAGAAACCTCGCCGTTCCCATCATAGAACCTCCTCATAAAAGATATTGAATGAGAATTGATATTTTGACGTTTATGGAGAAAACAGGGTATTTTTCGAGAAAGGAACTGAACAAAAAACTGAAAAATTCCATTGGTTAATGACAAGCATGGTCGATAAGTTTTTCCAGAGTTTGTAGCGCAGCTAAAAGCATTATTGATCACCTGCCAGGCTGACTATGGGTACATACCTGATAGAGGAAATTTAGGTCCAGAAATAGAAGCCCACCCAACATTATCTGTTCAAAAAAAGAGCAAGCCGTAAAACCTATGATAGAAGGAAACCCAGTACGACATATTCAGAGAACTATATAAGGACGGGCTTCAAAGTTATGAAAAAGTTGTCAACTAGAGAAATCTCAAACAAAACATTTCAAACATTCCATTAGTTAAAAATTTTTTGAAATTTTCAAAGACAACCGAGATATAGTGCTCTTAACATGTCGTATCGGGTGTGCTTCTCTAATGCTTTTGCGGTAACTCTATTGTCCTTAGAGCTGTCGAAAAGTGCTCAACTAATGAAATGTTTCAAAAGTATAGTTCAACATTTCATTAGTTGACCACATCGTGAAAACTTCGGAAAGAACTGAGATATCCTAATCTTATCACTAAGTACTGAGTGTTCTTTTATTGTGGGTTTTAAGGGGAGTTTATCTATTACGAAAATATATTGTCTGAATTATCTAATCCTGAAGAAAATACTGTTTTAATCTATGCATAACACATTTCGTATCGGTTCTATCAAAAGTTGATTGCTTCTATAGAAGTTGGATGTCTACCGGTAACCATCGTGAATCCTCTGATTGAGGTGTCCCTACAATAGTGTTGCGTCTGAGACGAAGGCAGTTTTTACTATTAACAATCATCGCTTTGTGTGTAATCAGAAAGTCTTTTGCGGATATATATATGTGGAGGATTGTTTCCGTTGGTTGGATTTTCAGTGTTGTTCTGCAATAGGAAAAGGCTCTGAAATGAAAAACAAACAAACAAAAACAAACTCATGTCTCCAGAAGATCTCTCTGATCCAGATGTTGGTACCATTTTGTTTTGATGCATCTGTATCTCTTGTTGAGTCATTAGCATGAATTCATAAGGACTCATGGCATTGAACACTGAGAACATGGTGGCCGGGATTGGACTCATCATAGCAGCTTAAGAAATTTGATTCAATGACTTGGAAAAGGCTCTAGAATTATTACTTCTAGATATCTGATGAAGTAGTTGCTGCCCTGCGTCCAAATTCTGCGGTGCAGATGAAGCTGCAAGTTGGGGCGCTGGAGATTCTATTCCAGAGAAAAGAAAATTCTGACATACCTCGGTTTGATTGTCTCCCCACAACGACACTTCCATTCTGGTTTGAGCTGAGGCTTCCAAATGATGGAGATGGCTGAGCAATATATGGTCACTGTGGAAAACCACCGATCTCAGCAGCTTGTTGTTGGGCTCCTTGGTCTACGCCGATTGGTAGCGACATTGCGCTCAAAGCTGGACTCAACGGAGCGAAGTTTCCGGAGCCAAAGGTGAAATCTAGAAATATTGAAATCATGTTTTATACTCGAAAATGAAGTCTCGCAATTTATGGAAGCCGATCAAAAAGAAAACGTTTTTTTTTCAGTTAGTTAGTTTTTTAGTCAAAAAACCTTTCACATACCTGGATTCCAATTTGTTGAGGCCCCTAGCCTATCTCCATTCAAGCTTGTGGAACTGGTGGGGATTCGATCGGGTTCTTGTTCACTTCAACTTGGAGACTTGGAGATGATATAAACATTGAAAGTTTATAAACATTGAACAATTATAAACATTGATATAAACATTGAAAGTTTATAAACATTGGTGGGACCGTTTGGGACCAGCTGGTCCCAAACGGTATTGCTTTTCTTGTTTGGGATCATGTCCTCTGGCTTGGAACCAGTCTTTCCACCATGGGACCAGCGATTTGCCCTCAAGACCTCTAAAACCGGAAAGAGCCAAATATTTCAATGTGCATGTCTCAATGCATCCTCAGTATTCCAATAATGACTCGATTCCTATCTACAAACGGCAAGAATACTTGTGAAAAACTATAAGATTTTTGATGGGTTGCGAAGTCTTCACTCGAGTGGCGAGACAAAAAACTAATAACTGCGAACGAATCTGTATAACCACAAAATCACCCAGCCAAGTCTCAAGAGTTTTTTTTATTGGATTATTTTGAAAAAGTAAAAAAAATCAAAAAAAAAAAAAAATCAATTATTTTCGAGTGCCGATCTCATTCTTCCACTCCGTCTTTAATTTTAGGATTTCCACATCTTCCATGCTGACCTGATTTGCCCAGTCCATCATCGAATCCTGAAGGCGTTGCACTGTCACATTGAGGTCCTCTGAAAAAAAAACATTAAGCAAGGCTAAGTCGTTTTGGCACTACAGGGTGACAAATAACTACGCGTACAGTCTAACTTCTGAACTAAACCTTAGAACGTTTGGAAGTTTTGAATTACTCTTACATACCAAGAAACGGCTTCAATTCGAACAACCTTTTAGTTGGTCATTTTTTTATGAAAACGCTTCTTTCAAAAGTTAGTTGTTAGTCTCTAAAAAGTAGTCCCCAAGCGAAGGTTCAATTTCCAGTGCGAAGGTTTTGAAACACATGTAAAATTTGTACTAAAGCTACGCAAAGGAGATCAATCTGGTGGTGTTAAAATCTCATATACTGATTATTAGTGATAGGTTTCCTTTAAGCGTCTCATGAAACTACTTTCGCCCTGTCAAACCTGCTTTAGTAGCGACTTCAAAGTGATTTTCTTCTTTTTTGAACTATTTCTCCAACTTTACACTTAGTTTCCTGTTAGTATCTACTCTCCTAACGTGAAAAAAACTGTCCTAACCCAAATTTTCATGACCATTTTTCAAAATTCAAAAACTTACCTTGGTTTTGTGGATAGACGAAGTGTTGGACTTGTTGCATGGGATGGTGTGGGATGTAGAAGTTAGGTGGCATGGGAGCTGCAATGACATTTCATTATAGTCAAAACTTTCATCGGATTTAAAACTCACCAAACACGAGGATTGGGTTGAGTCGGGAAGTTCGGTGGCGTCGGATGGGTCCCGTGGATACTTGGTGGTGCTTGAGGAGAGACGTCTTCTGGAAAATTACTATTTTTGAAAAATGGGCTTTGGTTTTTCATTAAAGTTACCCTGTTGGTGTTGTGATGGTCTTGAACCTGGGATGTGATTCGACTGTGGCGAGATTGATGGCGGCTGGATCGGCTGATGTGATGATGGTCCTCTGTTTCTCCGAGTCATTTCTTCTGAAATAAAGGTTTCATATGAAAAAATTATGAAAAAAAAATTACAAACTACTACAATCAGTTAGATTTGTGGAGGAGAAGAACTTACTTGAAATGAATCCAGTTGTTGAAGCAGCCGGAGAATTAATTAGAAGAAGAAGAAGAAGAAGAAAATAAAAAATAATCATAATACATAGAGGCCATCGGTCGGTCGGCCAAATAGGAAGAATGAGAAAACCTCGTTCGACGGGGGTTTATATACTCCTTCTTTGCTAGGTGAGGGGGCGGAGACTCGCCTCACATCTGTGCCTAATGTAGGGTGGGGGCGGAGACTCGCATGACCCCTGTTCAAACTACGCGCGAATTTTCTGCCAGGAGGGAAGAAAGAAAGTGGAGACTCCCCTGACAGCTGTTCCTAATTCACGGCAATAAAGAGAGGGGACGAATTGGGCATTTATGATATATTAGGAGAGTTTTGGGGGTTCTTCGGAGAGTAATTGGCAGGTAATAGGAACACTCAAGAGTAATGAAAATGCTAATTTGCTAGTGGGAAGGATGTGGAAAGGGTGAGGGTGATGAGTCAAACAGGTCATAAGAATATTCGAAAGTGATCAAACTGCTAATCGAGAGTAGCAAGGATGAGAATGACAATCCGAATGTTCCTTCTAAAAGGGCCAGGACAATTTAGATGCTCAAGAAGGTTTCTAGAAAAGTCTAAAGTTATTTTTTCTTGGAATAGCCCTCCGGTGGTTTGTCGTTTTGGAAAGGATGTGGTAGGGGTGAAATTGATAATTCTGATGTTTTCTTTTCTGAAAGAGTTGGGGCCTGAATCAGAAAACCAAATTGTTATTCTCTAACACGTCCGACAGACTCTTTGTCAAATACTCCGTAATCTTTGGTTTTCTATCCTATTATTTCTAGCACACTTTTCTAGTTTCCCATCGTTTCTAGCACACTTTTCTAGTTTCCCATCACTTCCTGCACACTTTTCTAGTTTCCCATCACTTCCTGCACACTTTTCTAGTTTCCCTTCATTTCTTGCAAAATCTATGCTCGTTTTATTGTATTCCCATTCTATCGGCATCCATCAAATATGAGAAACCTCGCCGTTCCCATCATAGGTCCTCCTCCTAAAAAGGCGAGACAGGTTTCTAGAAAAGTCTAATGTTTTTTCTTGGAATAGTCCTCCGGTGGTTCATTGCTTCGGAAAGGATGTGGGGTGAAGTTGATAATTCTGATGTTTTCTTTTTTGAATGAGTTGGGGTCTGAATCAGAAAACCAAATAGGTATTTTTCAACACGTTCAACGGACTTTTCACAGTTTGAATCATAACAATGGATTTTTATAATGAAGAGGGTAGTGATGATTCGGAAACGAGGATTTTCAAATATGAATGGTCACATTGTGATACGATCAGATTTTGAGAAAAGATATTGAATAAGACTTGATACTGTGACGTTTGTGGAAAGGAAAATAGGAATATACATTTCCCAGGCTAGCCATGGGTATATATCAAAGAAAGAAAGTGGCAATCTGAATGTTGCTCCTAGAAGTGTAAGGGACTGAATCAGTATTTTTTAGTATTTATTTTTAATTATTATTAGAGGAGGACATACAATTTGAGTTCATATCTAATAGAGGTACCTAACTTGCAGAAAGAGAGCCTATGTTGTGTGTTGAAAGCAATATATCTCAATTGTCTCTAGAGCTGTGAAAAAGCGCTCAACTAATAAAATGTTTCAAATATATTGTTCAACAGTTCATCAGCTGACCACATCTTCATAACTCTAAAGAGAACCGAGATATCAGGATCTTATCACTAAGTACTGAGTGTACCTTTGTTGTAGGTTTTGCGAGGAAATTACCTTCTACAAAAATGTATTGTGTGAACTATCTAATCTTAGAACAAATTGTTTCAATTTACGTGGAACACGTCTTGAATTAGTGTTATCAATGATCGATTGCTTCTATCGAATTTGGATGTCCACCGGTAACCATCGTGAATCTTCTAATTGAGATGCCGATCCTAGTGTTGCTTCTGAGTCAAATGCAGTCTTAACCATTAACGAACATTGATTTCGGTGTAACTTCGCGGATACCTTTGAGGAGGATTAGCCACGTTGTTTTATCTCGCAAGAGTTGGGTGTACTGATGTGCTCGATCCGCACTCTTTTTTTTTAATCTTTGAGTCACACTTGTGTACAGTGAAACATTATTTTCTACCCCCATATCTGTTAACATAATTATATCCCGCCCCGTTCGGGCTCCTTTTTAAACCCCATTCTTTGTAATACATTCTATCGTTACAATAAAGCCTGCAGCTCGAAAAGAGCATACCGTGAATACTGTAATTGAAGCCCGTGGGCTTCTATTTTCGAAGGGGTCTTCAGGGTGGACCTTTATTACAGGCAGGCTTCTAATACAGGCTGGGCTTATTTTTTCAACCCGATTTATCAAAGAACAAAATCTTTTGAAATGTCAGGAACGGTACGAAAATGCAACGAATTTATGAAAAATCACACCGAAATTAGGCTTCTATTTGAGCGTGGGCCTCTATTAGAGGGTGGGCTTCTATTTTTCAAAAGGGTTCCTCAGGGTGGGCTTATATTACAGGTGGGTTTCTATTGAAGGTGGGTTTCTATTACAGTGTTTACGGTATCTAACGAATTATTTTTGATAACCAGTGGCAAGGATGTGGTAGAAGTGAAAGTGATAATTCTATTGTTTTCTTATGGAACGGTTGGGGCCTCAATAAGAAACCAGAATTTGTATTCCCAAACACGTTTGACAGACTCTTCACAACTCCAATGATGACCATTTAACTTCAAAAAGATATTGAATGAGACTCGATACTTCAACGTTTGTGGAAAGAAATGAAGCAGCTTTTGAAAATGGGGACTGAACAAAGGGCTGATATAAACATTGAACGTTTATATATACATTGAACGTTTATAAACATTGATATAAACATTGAACGTGTATGAAAATTGATGACCGTTTGGGATCATGTTCTCCGGCTTGGGACAAGTCTTTCCACCATGGGACCAGCAATTTGCCCATTGGACCTCTAAAACCGGAAAGAGCCGAATATTTCAATTTGTATGTCTCAATGCATTCTCAGGATTCCGATGATGACTCGATTCATATCACGGCATGAATACTTGTGAAAGACTAAAAGATTTTTGATAGGTTGCGAAGTCTTCACTTGAGTTGCGACGAAAAACGAATAACTGCTAACGAATGTGTATAACCACAAAATCACCCAGGCAAGTCTCAAGAGTTTTTTTTATTGAACTCCTTTTAAAAAGTAAGAAAAAATTGAAGAAGAAATCAATTATTCATTATTCCTAAAGTAATGGGAGTCGTAGAAACATTTCGGCTTGACCAATATCTTTTTCACGAGTTGCGGGACTTGATTGCTGCTGCTCTGTGGGTTGAACAAGAAGGGGGCAATGTCTGGAAAGTAATAGCTTTAAATTAGAAAAAAGTTTTCAAAAGTACTCACTTAAATTCTGGATCTTGGGTCCCCAAACTTCGAATCCTTGGCCTGGCATCTTCCTGACGAGTCGGTTGAACAACGACTCCGAGAACCGGTGTGTCCACACTCCCACAGCCTCATGGAATGTCTGGATTCGTTGTGGAGCTGGCCTCTGGAAGTAGTTGTCCACGATGACGTCACTCGTTGAGAAGGCCGAGTTGGGGAGAAGGTGCATTTGCTGTTGACCAAGCACTGGTTGTTGGAGAGGGAACGGGAAGAATTGTGGTGGTTGAGGAACGGGTTGGGTGATTTCCTCTGGTTCCTTCTTCATCTGCATCTGCATCCAATTTCTCAAAGCTTCATCCGGCGTTTCCTCAACCCAGCGCTCGCTGTCCCGTGGCTCCTCCTTGACACGACAGATCTTCTTCTCCGGAGTTTCAGCCTCTTTTTCCACGGCTCCGCGCTTAATAGCTGTTGATGGTCCTCCTGAAGCGCTAGGAGCCAGTGGAACAGGGAAAGGCAGCGAGGATGATGTTTGTTGTCCAGCGCGAACAGCCTCCAACTCCTTTCTCAATCTTTCGATTTCCTGATCTTTCATCTCGACCTCATTTGTCAAATTTTTGATTTCCACATCTTTCATCCTGGCTTGATTTGCGTAGTCCATCATCGTCTCCTGAAGGCGTTGCACTTTCACATTGAGGTCTTCTGAAAAACATAAACATTTAGCAAGGCTAATAAGTCATTTCGGCACTACAGGATGGCGATTAATTACGCATACAGTCTAACTTCTGAGCTAAATCTTAGAACGTTAGAACGTTAAAAAACTTCAAATTAATCTTACATAACAAGAAAAGGTTTCAATTAATACTAGGCTATAGATTTGTTTCATTCTTGCGCTATCTACCAGAAAACAGTAGTCAGATGAGAATATCTGTGAAACACCCAAACCTGATCATTTGAGCATATTCATAAGCAGTGACGACCAGGAACTACGATTTTCTGTCCATCACAAAAAGAGCGAAGCCTTGTACGGGTTATTGTGCACCCCCCCCCCCCACCTCTTCATTGGATAGTTACTCAAGCAACAAACATTTTTTCCTATTATAATTTAGGTAAACCTCAATTTGGTTTTCATGTATAGGTTGAAACTGACATGTGTTTCCGCTATCTTGAGCGTCTTATGAAATTACTTTTGCTTTTGCCCTGTCAAAACCTGCTTGAGTAGCAGTTTCAAGATGCATTTTTTTCCTATTTGAGAAATTCCATTACGAAATCCGTTCACATTAGTTGCCTGGTAGTTCAACTAAACGTTTAGTTATTTCAAAAAGTTAATATCTACTCTCCTAGCGGGAACATAAGCTGTTCTAATACAAACTTTCATGATGTTTCTTCGAAATTTGAAAATTTACCTTAAGATTGGGGGTAAACAAAGTGTTGACCTATTAGAAAAAGAATATTAGAAATAATCGAAAAAAAAGACCCTCACCAGAGAGTCAACAAGAAAGGAAGAATGATATGCTTTCGTCTTCAAAACTATAGTTTTTGGGAAGAAGAGAAAAAGAGGAAAGGAGAACATGTGTTTGTTTGTTCATTCATGATTCATGCTGTACAGTCTATGTCTATTCACACTTTTGATGCGGAATGTATGAATCAAGTGATATTTTCGTTTGAATTGCAAAAAAAAATGAATTTTTTTTTTCTTGAGAAATTTCGTTCAAAAACTCTAGTTGCCTGGTAGTATCACTAATAGTTTACTTATTCAAAAAAGTCACTATCTACTCTCCTATCGTGAGAATGAACTATCCTAATCGTGTATACTGCTTCTTCATAATAACGACTAATACAATCAGTTAGAATTATGAAAAAGAAGAACTTACTTGGAATAGATCCAGTCGTTGAAGAAACAGCAGAATAAGATGAGTAGAAAATTAAAAAGAATCATAATACATAGAGGCCATCGGTCGGTCAGCCAAATAGGAAGAATGAGAATACCCCGTTTGACGGGGGTTTATATACCCTATTATTTGCCTGGTGAGGGGGCGGAGCCTCGCCTCACATCTGTGCCTAACGTAGGGTGGGGGCGGAGACTCGTATGACCCCGGTTCAAACTACGCGCAAATTATTCGCTAGGTGAGAGGGCGGAGATTCCCCTGACAGCTGCTCCTAATGGACGGCAATAAGGAGCGCTGACAAATTGGTTATTAATGACATGTTTGGAGAGTATTGGTGGTTCTTTGGAGGGTATTTGACAGGTTATAGGAGCACTCCAAAGTGATGAAACTGCTGAATCGCTGGTGGCAAGAATGTGGTAAGAATGAAGGTGATGATTCTAACACGTCATAAGAATATTCGAGAGTGATCAAACTGCTAATCGAGAGTGGCCAGGATGAGAACGACAATCCGAATGTTCCTTCTAGAAGGTTTAGGTCAATTCAAATGTTCGTGAAGGTTTTGTCAAATATTCCATAATCTTTGGTCTTCTATCCCATCATTTCTAGCACACTTTTCTAGTTTCCCATCATTTCTTGCAGAATCTATGATCGTTTTATTGTTTCCCATCCTGTCGACATCCATCAAATTTGAGAAATCTCGCCGTTCCCATCATAGGTCTTTTTCATAAAAGGGCGAGCACAGCCCACTCTCCTCATTCTTCTCTTTTCATTTCTTTTCTTTTCCGAATGTTCCTTTTAGTAGGGTGAGGACAATTCGAATGTTCTAGAAGGTTTCCAGAAAAGTGTAATGTTTTTTCTTGGAGTAGTCCTCCGGGGATTCATTGCTTCGGAAAGGATGTGGTAAGGGTGAAGTTGATAATGCTGATGTTTTCTTTTTTGAAAGAGCTGGGGTCTGAATCAGAAACCCAAACTTGTACTCTCTAATACGTTCGACAGTCTCTTCACATATGAATGATGACAATTTATATATTAAGAATGAAGAGAGTAATGATAATTCTGAAACAAAGTTTTTCAAACATAACGAGCCACTCTTAAATGAAATTCAGTGAAAAAACGAAAATAATGAAGGCCAGGTATTCGAACGTTCACGGACAAGAACACGATAGTTTTTTGGAATGGGGACAGAACAAAAAGCTAAAATGTTCCGTTGGTCAATGAAAAGCATGGTCGAGAATTCATTCTAGAGTTTATATTGCAGCTTCAAACGTTATTAACGCCGGGTGAGCGAACGTTTATAAACATTGATATAAACATTGAACGTTTATAAACATTGATATTCGGTTCTGAGAAAATGGACAATGTGCGCCCCATTGCCAGCCGGCGCGACCCTCCTCATTATGTGTGCTGTTTCTCTTTCTCTGCCCCTCAGCTGACGTCGTTTTCTCAATACCCAATATAAACATTGAACGTTTATAAACATTGATATAAACATTGAACGTTTATGAAAATTGATGACCGTTTGAGACCAGCTGGTCCCAAACGGTATTGCTTTCCTTGTTTGGGATCATGTTCTCCGGCTTGGGACCAGCGATTTGCCCATTGGACCTCTAAAACCAGAAAGAGCCAAATATATCAATTTGTATGTCTCAATGCATCCTCAGCATTCCGATAATGACTCGATTTTTATCTACAAACTGCAAAAATACTTGTGAAAGACTATAAGATTTTTGATGGGTTACGAAGTCTTCACTCGAGTGGCGACTAAAACTGATAACTGCGAACGAATCTGTATACCCACAAAATAACCCAGCCAAGTCTCAAGAAATTTTTTCATTGAATTATTTTAATGAAGTGGAAAAACCGAAAGAAGAAATCAATTATTTATTATTCTCTCCGACTCCTTTTCTTGCTAGCACTCTCCTTTTTCTCTAGCCAATGAATCAGTCCAGCACGGTTTTGCTCCACTTGGACCTCGCTGACAACACCCATGATGGCCTTCCACAATTTGTCACTCATTATTTCTTTGTCTGAAGGCGGAACTGAAACGATAATCAAAATCAGAAAATTCTAATATGAATTGAGTTCTTACTCTGTTTATCGAGAACGGCTAGCGCTTTGTAGTCTAACTTAGGATAAACAAACGGTTGTTTCACCAGTTGTGGAAGCGGGTTGTGGGAGTCAGCTGGACGGAAGAAGTAACGGAGTTCAGCTGAAATATATTTTGGTTGATTGTTTTTTAATTCAGATATATAAATTCAACTCACGAAGTTTAAATCCAAGATTGAAGATTCCTTTAGCTTGTAGCTTCATCTCAAAATAACTTGGCGGGAACCGTTCTCTCCAGAATGCCACAGCATCATTGAAACTTCTAAACTTGCGGTTCTCCGGTGGAATCACTCTATCCACAATGATCCCCTCGACTTCCTGTGGTTCCACCTGAGAGTTTTGCTCCCTCATCTCCTTCTTGATCTGTCATCGC
The DNA here is from genome assembly GCA_000143925.2 of Caenorhabditis brenneri. Classification (NCBI taxonomy): domain Eukaryota; kingdom Metazoa; phylum Nematoda; class Chromadorea; order Rhabditida; family Rhabditidae; genus Caenorhabditis; species Caenorhabditis brenneri. The sequence goes on along the minus strand of GL379899.1, from coordinate 200,114 downwards.
ATCAATTGAAAAGAAGCCTCTTGCTGCACCGCCTGTGAGTTCACATCCACTTCCTCTTCTTCCTCTGGCTCCACTTTGATGTTTTTGATGGCTTGACGAACTTCTTCCATCCTCCTTCTCTTGTTTGCAACACCGTCTTCAACTAAATCTCCGTGCTGACGATTTCTGTCTTCAGCTGTTTTTAGACGTTGGGAGAGGTCCTCGATGGTTGCGTCTTTCTGAATGACCATTACGTTGAAGTCGTGGATGCATTTTTGAACCAGAAGTTTGAGATGCTCATTCTGCTTCATAAGGTGCTCAACTGAAACATATAAATATGGAAATTACTTTAAAAATAATAAGAATGGTAGTTTAACTAAAAGTTTACTTATTCAAAAAGTTAATATCTACTCTCCTATTGTGAAAATAAACTGTCCTAATACAATTTTTTGGATAGTTCTTCGAAATTTGAAAATTTACCTTGAGATTGGGGTGAACAAAGGGTTGACCTATTAGAAAAAGAATATTAGAAATAATCGAAAAGAGACCCTCACCAGAGAGTCAATAAAAAAGGAAGAATGATATGTTTTCGTCTTCAAAACTATAGTTTTTGGAAAGAGGAGAAAAAGAGAAAAAAGTGTTTTTTTTTACATGTGAGTCATGCTCGTACAGTCCATGTGTATTCACACTTTTGATGCGGAATGATGAGTCAAGTGATATTTTTGTTCGAATTGCAGAAAAGTGATTCAAACTTAACTGTGCTTCACATCTAAATTGTTTTTTTTTTTTCAAATCACAAAGCCAGAAAATTGAAAAATAGACTGATTTTCCAGGTATCAACACGAAAAAGGATATCAAGTCCAGACTAAAATGAACCTCTTATGAAGACCTCTCTAATCCACAGACAAAATAGCGACTCGATAGACCCGGTCCAGACCAAACTACACCTCTTCTTTTATTCTACTTCTTATTCCCCAATCATTATTATTAAATAATGTTTACTTTTTCTTCATTGTAAGGCCTATGTTCAAGCTTAAAAGCCAAATCACAACTAACACAATCAGTTAAAAGTATGGAGAAGAAGAACTTACTTGGAATAGATCCAGTTGTTGAAGCAGCAGGAGAATTAGAAGAAGTAGAAAATTAGAAATAATCATAATACATAGAGGCCATCGGTCGGTCAGCCAAATAGGAAGAATGAGAAAACCTCGTTCGACGGGGGTTTATATACCCTATTATTTGCCTGGTGAAGGGCGGAGACTCGCCTCACATCTGTGCCTAGCGAAGGATGGGGGCGGAGACTCCCCTGACATCTGTTCCTAATGGACGGCAATAAAGAGAGGGGACGAATTGGGCACTTATGACATATTTGGAGAGTTTTGGGGGTTTTTCGGAGAGTAATTGGCAGGTAATAGGAACACTCAAGAGTAATGAAAATACTAATTTGCTAGTGGGAAGGATGTGGTAAAAGTGAAAGTGATAATTATATTGTTTTCTTATGGAACGGTTGGGGCCTCAAAAAGAAACCCAAATTTGTATTCTCAAACACGTTTGACAGACTTTTCACAATTCCAATGATGACAATGGATTTTTAGAATGGAGAGAATAATAATGGTGCTGAAACTAAAGCTTTTCGAAAATGAAGAGCTCACTTTGTGATACAATTTAACTTCAAAAAGATATTGAATGAGACTTGATACTCTGACGATTGTACAAAAAAATGGCAGTTTTTGAAAATGGGGACTGAACAAAGGGCTGAAAAAATTCATCTTTTAATGACAAGCATGGTCGAGAAGTTCTTCCAGAGTTTATATTGCAGCTTCAAACGTTATTAAGGCCGGGTGAGCGAACGTTTATGAACATTGATATAAACATTGAACGTTTATAAACATTGATATAAACATTGAACGTTTATAAACATTGATGACCGTTTGGGACCAGCTGTTCCCAAACGGTATTGCTTTCCTTGTTTGGGATCATGTTCTCCGGCTTGAGCCCAGTCTTTCCACCATGGGACCAGCGATTTGCCCATTGGACCTCTAAAACCGGGAAGAGCCAAATATTTCAATTTGTATGTCTCAATGCATCCTCAGTATTCCGATAATGACTCGATTCCTATCTCCAAACGGCAAGAATACTTGTGAAAGACTATAAGATATTTTGATGGGTTGCGAAGTCTTCACTCGAGTGGCGACGAAAAACTAATAACTGCGAACGAATCTGTATAACCACAAAATTACCCAGCCAAGTCTCAAGAGTTTTTTTTTATTGAACTATTTTTAAAAACTGAAAAAAATCGAAAAAGAACTCAATCATTTATTATTTACAATGTAATGGATATTGTAGAACAAAAAATTGTAAAGCTAATCACTACAAAATATATATCACGAAAGACAAGACCCGTAAAGAGGGAAATTATGAAGATTTGATAATGGAAAATGAGATCAGGGACAGAAACATGGATAAAGTCACGAGCGGAATACAATTGACATGAAATGAGTGAAGATGGGAGAGAATGTAAGGAAACAGATGGTATTAGAACTACTCAGGCTTTATTCTGGGCTGGAAAATCAAACCCGCCTGGAATCGCTCGGTCATGAGTTCCTTCAAAAAGTCTATAAACGTTTTCCACTGGTTGCTCTCGTTTTTCTTCAGACGTGGGTAATCGGAAGCATCTGAAATTCAAAATTTGATTATTTATAAAAACAGTTTTTAGCTGTAAAAGTTGAAAATCTTACGATGGTTATTAACGCCATGGAGGAAATCATAGAAGGTTTTCGGGTTTCCTATCGCCTTTTTCACCAGCTGAGGGATTTGCTTGCTTCGAATTGAACAAGAAGCGGGCAATGTCTGGAAAGTAGTAGCTTAAAATTAGCAAAAAGTTTTCGAAAGCACTCACTTAATTTCTGGATCTTGGGTCCCCAAAATTTGAATCCTATGCCTGGCATCTTCCTGACGAGTCGGTTGAACAACGACTCCGAGAACCGGTGTGTCCACACTCCCACAGCCTCATGGAAGGTCTGGATTCGTTGTGGAGCTGGCCTCTGGAAGTATTGATCCACAATCACATCACGGGTGGAGAAGGCCGTCGTTGAAGAAGCAGCAGAATAAGATGAGTAGAAAATTAGAAACAATCATAATACATGGAGGCCATCGGTCGGTCGGCCAAATAGGAAGAGTGAGAATACCCCGTTCGACGGGGGTTTATATACCCTCTTATTTGCCTGGTGAGGGGGCGGAGCCTCGCTTCACATCTGTGCCTAACGTAGGATGGGGGCGGAGACTCGTATGACCCCTGTTCAAACTACGCGCGAATTTTTCGCCAGGTGAGAGGGCGGAGATTCCCCTGACATCTGTGCCTAATGGAGGGCAATAAGGAGAGGTAACAAATTGACCATTTATGACAGTAAGAATGAAGGTGATGATTTTAACAGGTCAGAAGAGTACTCGAGAGTGATCAAACTGCTAATCGTTGGTGGCCAGGGTGAGAACGAGAATCCGAATGTCCCTTCTAGAAGGGTCAGGAAAATTCAAATGTTCAAGAAAATTTTGTCAAATATTCCATAATCTTTGATATTCTATGTCTAGGAACCAAACATCGCCACCAACTCTTTTATTGTTTCCCATCATTTCTAGCAAACTTTTCAAGTTTCTCATCACTTCTTGCACATTTTTCTAGTTTCCCATCATTTCTTGCAGAATCTATGATCGTTTTATTGTATTCCCATCCTATCGGCATCCATCAAATATGAGAAACCTCGCCGTTCCCATCATAGAACCTCCTCATAAAAGATATTGAATGAGAATTGATATTTTAACGTTTATGGAGAAAACAGGGTATTTTTCGAGAAAGGAACTGAACAAAAGACATTTTTTTTTCGAGAAAGGAACTGAACAAAAGAAAATTCCATTGGTTAATGACAAGCATGGTCGATAAGTTTTTCCAGAGTTTGTAGCGCAGCTAAAAGCATTATTGATCACCTGCCAGGCTGACTATGGGTACATACCTGATAGAGGAAATTTAGGTCCAGAAATAGAAGCCCACCCAACATTATCTGTTCAAAAAAAGAGCAAGCCGTAAAACCTATGATAGAAGGAAACCCAGTACGACATATTCAGAGAACTATATAAGGACGGGCTTCAAAGTTATGAAAAAGTTGTCAACTAGAGAAATCTCAAACAAAACATTTCAAACATTCCATTAGTTAAAAATTTTTTGAAATTTTCAAAGACAACCGAGATATAGTGCTCTTAACATGTCGTATCGGGTGTGCTTCTCTAATACTTTTGCGGTAACTCTATTGTCCTTAGAGCTGTCGAAAAGTGCTCAACTAATGAAATGTTTCAAAAGTATAGTTCAACATTTCATTAGTTGACCACATCGTGAAAACTTTGGAAAGAACTGAGATATTCTAATCTTATCACTAAGTACTGAGTGTTCTTTTATTGTGGGTTTTAAGGGGAATTTATCTTTTAGGAAAATGTATTGTCTGAATTATCTAATCCTGAAGAAAATACTGTTTTAATCTATGCATAACACATTTTGTATCGGTTCTATCAAAAGTTGATTGCTTCTATAGAAGTTGGATGTCTACCGGTAACCATCGTGAATCCTCTAATTGAGGTGTCCCTCCAATAGTGTTGCGTCTGAGACGAAGGCAGTTTTTACTATTAACAATCATCGCTTTGTGTGTGATCAGAAAGTCTTTTGCGGATATATATGTGGAGGATTAGCCACGTTGTTTCATCCTGAGAGAGTTGGGTGTATAACAATTTTTTTTTGATAAACTAACAGATGTCAGTTGAACCAGAATATTAATTCAGATATGTTTCTTCTATATGACAGATGACAGAGAATTAAAAAATATTCATTTTGAGATCATTTTGAATGACCAGCCTGTCGTGGTCTAAGAAAACCATTGAAAACTACAAAAGCAATAAATCAAAAGCACAAAAACGAATATTCATACAACATACAAACTATGAAAAACAAAACACAAACGCAATAGTAAGGGGCTGTGAATTGAAAAACAAACAAACAAAAACAAACTCACGTCTCCAGAAGATCTCTCTGATCCAGATGTTGGTACCATTTTGTTTTGATGCATCTGTATCTCTTGTTGAGTCATTAGCATGAATTCATAAGGACTCATGGCATTGAACACTGAGAACATGGTGGCCGGGATCGGACTCATCATAACAGCTTAAGAAATTTGATTCAATGAGTTGGAAAAGGCTCTAGAATTATTACCTCTAGATACCTGATGGAGTAGTTGCTGCCTATTAAAAACATTTTGAAATGCAGATATCGAGTGATGACATCTCTTTGTTCCACTCGGTCTCCATTTCCTCCATCATACGGATCATCGATCCTCCGAGTGTCATCACGCCAGTATGAAAAATTTCATTTGTATTTTCTAACGACTTGATTTTCATTCCATCTTCTAAGATCTTCTCTTCTTGCTCCTTATGCTGATCCATTGCATTTTGCCAATCTTCTACATTTTTTTGTTCTTTGGCTTTGAGCTCTTCTATTTCAATTTCCAATTTTATTGTCTTTTCCTTCACGAGTTCATCCATCCTTTTTCCCAATGTGGTGAATTCTCCATCTCCAGAAGGCTTCAGTGGCTTGAGGAGGAAGCTTTTGTTTCTTGGCGGCACGAGTTGGTGTATCCTCTTCAGTGGCTTCCTTCTTTGGGAGTCGTCCACGTTTTGCTGGGGCTTTAGCTGAAATGAAAACGGAATTGTTGGAGATTTGAGAAAATTATAAAGTGAAAAAACTTGTAATATTAATATCCTCTGACATACCTCGGTTTGATTGTTTTTCTACAACGGCACTTCCATTCTGGTTGGGGCTGAGGCTTCCAAATAATTGAGATGGCTGAGCAATATTTGGCCACTGTGGAAAACCGCCGATCCCAGCAGCTTGTTGTTGGACTCCTTGGTCTACGCCAATTGGTAGCGACATTGCGCTCAAAGCTGGGCTCAGCGGAGCAAAGTTTCCGGAGCCAAAGGTGAAATCTAGAAATATTGAAATCATGTTTTATACTCGAAAATGAAGTCTCGCAATTTATGGAAGCCGATCAAAAAGAAAACGTTTTTTTTCAGTTAGTTAGTTTTTTAATCAAAAAACCTTTCACATACCTGGATTCCAATTTGTTGAGGCCCCTAGCCTATCTCCATTCAAGCTTGTGGAACTGGTGGGGATTCGATTGGGTTGTTGTTTACTTCAACTTGGAGACTTGGAGATGATATAAACATTGAACGTTTATAAACATTGATATAAACATTGAACGTTTATGAAAATTGATGACCGTTTGAGACCAGCTGGTCCCAAACAGTATTGCTTTCCTTGTTTGGGATCATGTTCTCCGGTTTAGGACCAGTCTTTCCACCATGGGACCAGCGATTTGCCCATTGGACCTCTAAAACCGGAAGAGCCAAATATTTTAATTTGTATGTCTCAATGCATCCTCAGTATTCCGATAATGACTCGATTCCTATCTACAAACGTCAAGAATACTTGTGAAAGACTATAAGATTTTTGATGGGTTGCGAAGTCTTCACTCGAGTGGCGACGGAAAACCTAACTGCGAACGAATATGTATAACCACAAAATCACCCAGCCAAGTCTCAAGAGTTTTCTTTTATTGAATTATTTTTATAAAGTAAAAAAACCAAATAAGAAATTAATTATTTATTAATAACAATGTAATGGACACTGTAGAACGAAAATTTTTTTCAGATTTTTCATGTCGATCTCATTCTTCCCCTCCGTCTTCAATTTTAGGATTTCCGCATCTTTCATGCTGGCCTGATTTGCCCAGTCCATCATCGAATCCCGAAGGCGTTTCACTTTTACATTGAGGTCCTCTGAAAAAACATGAACATTAAGCAATGCTAGTAAGTCATTTTGGCACTACAGGGTGACAAACAACTACGTGTACAGTCTAACTTCTGAACTAAATCTTAGAACGTTTAGAACCGTTGAATTACTCTTACGTACCAAGAAACGGTTTCAATTTGAACAACCTTATAGTTTGTCATTTTTTATGAAAACGCTTCTTTCAAAAGTTAGTTGTTAGTATCTGAAAAGTAGTCCCCAAGCGAAGGTTCAATTTCCAGTGCAAAGGTTTTGAAACACATGTAAAATTTATACTGAAGCCACGCAAAGGAGCTCTATCTGGTGGTGTAAAAATCTCATATACTGATTATTAGTGATAGGTTTCCTTTAAGCGTCTCATGAAACTACTTTCACCCTGTCAAACCTGCTTTAGTAGCGACTTCAAAGTGATTTTCTTCTTTTTTGAGGTATTTCTCCAACTTAACCCGAATTTTCCTGACCATTTTTCAAAATAAACAAACTTACCTTGGTTTTGTGGATAGACGAAGTGTTGGACTTGTTGCATGGGATGGTGTGGGATGTAGAAGTTAGGTGGCATGGGAGCTGCAATGAAAATTTTATAGAGTCAAAATTTTTATCAGATCTGGAACTCACCAAACACCTGAGGATTGGGTGGAGTCGGGAAGTTCGGTGGCGTCGGATGGGTCCCGTGGATACTTGGTGGTGCTTGAGGAGAGACGTCTTCTGAAAGATTATTATTATTTTTGAAAAATGAGTGTTTGTTTTTCGTTAAGGTTACCCTGCTGGTGTTGTGATGGTCTTGCGCCTGGGATGTGATTCGACTGTGGCGAGATTGATGGCTGCTGTATCGGCTGCTGTGATGATAGTCCGCTGTTCCTCCGAGTCATTTCTTCTGAAATAAAGGCATATTTAAAAAAATATATATAAATATATCATATAAAAATTTTTGGCACTACAGGATAGCGAATACAGATTGCGTCAAGTCTAAATTCCGAGCTAAATTCGAAAAAAAACGTTTAGAAATTTCAAATCACTCCTACATACACTTCAATCAGTACTAGGCTATAAATTTGTTTCTTTCCTGCGCTGCCTGCGGAAGACTGAATTGAATGTATGAGTCAAGTGAAATTTTTGTTGGAATATTTTTGTTCCTTCTTTCTACTCTCGACAGACCCGGTCCAGACCAAACTACACCTCTTATTCTATTCTACTACATATTCCCTAGTCATTTTTATTGATTATTGTAAACTGTTTCTTTATAGTAACGCCTATGTCTAAGCCTGAGAGCCAAATCACAACTAATACAATCAGTTAGAATTATGGAGAAGAAGAACATACTTGGAATGGATCCATTCGTTGAAGAAACAGCAGAATAAGATGAGTAGAAAATTAAAAATAATCATAATACATAGAGGCCATCGGTCGGTCGGCCAAATAGGAAGAATGAGAATACCTCGTTCGACGGGGGTTTATATACCCTATTATTTGCCTGGTGAGGGGGCGGAGACCCGCCTCACATCTGTGCCTAACGTAGGGTGGGGGCGGAGACTCGCATGACCCCTGTTCAAACTACGCGCGAGTTTTTCGCCGGAAGGGAAGAGAAAAGGTGGAGACTCCCCTGACATCTGCGCCTAATGGACGGCAATAAGCAGAGGTGGCAAATTGACCATTAATGACATATTAGGAGAGTTTTGGTGGTACTCTGGAAGATGTTTGGCAGGTCAGAAGCACTCAAGCGTGATGAAATTGCTAATTGGCTAGCGGAGAGGATGTGGCAAGGGATTCTAACAGGTCATAAGAGTACTCGAGAGTGATCAAACTGCTAATCGAGAGTAGCGAGGATGAGAATGACAATCCGAATGTTCCTTCTAGAAGGTTCAGGTCAATTTAAATGTTCTAGAAGGTTTTGTCGAGTATTCCATAATCTTTGCTCCTCTATGTATCGGAATCAAACATCAGCACCGTCTCTTTTATTGTTTTCCATCGTTTCTAGCACACTTTTCTAGTTTCCCATCATTTTATGCAGAATCTATGATCGTTTTATTGTATTCCCATTCTGTCGTCATCCATCAAACATGAGAAACCTTTCCTTTCCCATCATAGGTCCTCCTCATAAAATATTAGGTTGTAAGGAAAGTTTTGCACCAATGTTAATTTTTTGTTCTAGAAAGTTCTGGGATTTTCCGGAATTTTTCTGAATATTATAATATGCTAGTATATTGTAGAAGCTTTCATCTATGAAATTTATATGCGCGCAGCTCTTCCCACTAGGCAAGTATGGCAGCTCTGAGCGAAGAGCAATTTCGAGGCATTGTCTACTACGAGTTTCTCTAAGACCGTAGTGTCGCCGGAGCGACTGCCAATATTCATGCTGCGTACGAGGAAGATGTACTAAGTAGATGGACAATCAATCGACTTTTCAAACGTTTCCAGTCTGGAGATATTATGTTTGAAAATCAACCTCGTTCTGAACACTCATCTGTTCTGAATGATGATGATATCCGTGAAGCCCTCAAATGCAATCTAGACGCCAGCACACGTGAATTGTCAATGAAGCTTGCCTGTTGCCAAACCACCATTGTGTGACATCTGGAGGCTCTTTGTTACAGAAAAGTTGTGTCGACATGGGTTCCTCACGAACTTCACTCTTGTCAGTTGACAGCAAGGGTAAATGCCGCTTAGTCTTTGCTTCTCCGTCTACGCAGGAAGGATTTTTTTTGGCATCTCGCTACTGGTAATAAAAGCTGAATTCCGCACGTTAATCGTGCAAAAAAAAATTGGCTCCCTCGCGGAAAACCATCACCAAAAGAGCCAAAGCCGAATCTTCCCGAAAAGGAAGTATTGTTACGTTGTTGGTGGATCATGAAAGGAATGTTCTACTGGAAACTGCTGTCATAGTGTCATACGGTTACTGCTCCCGTATATACATTTTAACTTCAGAAATTGGCCCAAGAAATTGGTGTGAAAGGCGGAAAAAATTTTGAAAACTGTAATCTTGGTGCAAGACTTTCCTTACAACCTAATACAGTTGCTCTTAGAAAGGTCAGGAACTGAATCAGTATTTTTAAGTTTTTATCTCTAACTGTTATTAGGCTTCCGATTCGAGTTCATATCTAATAGAGAAACCTTGATTCCAATGAAAAAGGCCCACCTAATGTTGTCTGTTCAAATCAACATGTTTCAATTGCCTTTAGAGTGATCAAAACGTGCTCAACTGATAAAATGTTCCAACTGTATTGTTCAACATTTCATTAGTTGACCACATCTTGATAACTTTGAATAGAATGAGATATCAGGATCTTATCACTGAGTACTGAAAATACCTTTATTGTAGGTTTTACGAGGAATTCATCTTCTACAAAAATGTATTGTTTGGATTATCTAATCCTGAAAAAAACTGTTTCAATCTATGAATAACACAGTTCGTATCAGTTCTATCATTAGTTGGTTGCTTCTATCAAAGTTGGATGTCCTTTGAGAATCCTCTTATTGAAGTGCCCCTCCAATAGTGCAGCGTTTGAGACGAACTAATAACAATCATCGCTTTGTGTCTGATGAGAAAGTCTTTTGCGGACATATATGTGGAGGATTAGCCACGTTGTTTCATCCCGAGAGAGTTGGGTGTTCTAACAATATATTTTTGGTAGCCTAACAGCTGTCAGTTGAACCAAGATAAATAACAACATGGTCGAGAAGTTCTTCCAGAGTTTATATTGCAGCTTCAAACGTTATTAAGGCCGGGCGAGCGAACGTTTATAAACGTTGATAAAAACAATGAACGTTTATGAACATTGATATAAACATTGAATGTTTATAAACATTGATATAAACACTGAACGTTTATGAAAATTGATGACCGTTTGAGACCAGCTGGTCCCAAACGGTATTGCTTTTCTTGTTTGGGATCATGTTCTCCGGCTTGGGACCAGCGATTAGCCCATTGGACCTCTAAAACCGGAAAAAGCCAAATATTTCAATTTGTATGTATCAATACATTCTCAGTATTCCGATAATGACTCGATTCCCATCTACAAACGGCAAGAATACTTGTGAAAGACTATAAGATTTTTGATGGATTGCGAAGTCTTCACTCGAGTGGCGACGAAAAACTGATAACTGCGAACGAATCTGTATAACCACAAAATCACCCAGCCAAGTCTCAAGAGTTTTTTTTATTGAATTATTTTTATAAAGTAAAGAAACCAAATAAGAAATCAATAATTTAATAATAACAATGAAATGAGAAAAGAAGAACAGGTAAACTACTACAATAGACTGGTTAAAAACCACTTGAAAAAATGGAACGCAACAAAGAACTAATTGAGAGCTCTCCAACTCCTCTTTTTGCTAGCACTCTCCTTTTTCACCAGCCAATGAATCAGTCCAGCACGGTTTTGCTCCATTTGGACCTCGCTGACAACACCCATGATGGCCTTCCACAATTCGTCACTCTTTTTTTCTTTGTCCCAAGGCGGAACTGAAACAATAATCAAAATCAGTAAACTCTAATATGAATTGAGTTCTTACTCTGTTCATCAAGAGCGGCTAGCGCTTTGTAGTCTAACCTAGCATAAGCGAACGGTTGCTTCACCAGTTGTGGAAGCGGGTTGTGGGAGTCAGCTGGACGGAAGAAGTATCGGAGTTCAGCTGAAATATATTTTGGTTAATCGTTTTTTAATTCAGATATTCAAATTCAACTCACGAAATTTGAATCCAAGATTGAAGACTCCTTTGGCTTGTAGCTTCATCTCAAAATAATTTGGCGGGAACCGTTCTCTCCAGAATGCCACAGCATCATTGAAATTTCCAAACTTGCAATTCTCCGGTGGAATCACTCTATCCACAATGATTCCCTCGACTTCCTGTGGTGCCACCTGGGTGTTTTGCTCCCTCATCTCCTTCAGGATCTGTCTTCGCATCAATTGAATGGAAGCCTCTTGCTGCACCGCCTGTGAGTTCACATCCACTTCCTCTTCTTCCTCTGGCTCCACTTTGATGTTTTTGATGACTTGACGAACTTCTTCCACCTTCCTTCTCTTGTTTGCAACACCGTCTTCAACTAAATCTCCGTGCTGACAGTTTCTGTCTTCAGCTGTTGCAAGACGTTGGGAGAGGTCTTTGGACTTCCAAATTTTTCAAGTCGACCTGTCACATTGAGGTCTTCTGAAAAAATATCAACCATTAGCAAGGCTAATAAGTCATTTTGGCACTACAGGATGGCGAATAACTACGCGTACAGTCTAACTTCTGAACCAAATCTTAGAACGTTCAGAAATTTCGAATTACTCTTACATACCAAAAAAAAGGCTTCAGTTAATATTAGGCTATAGATTTGTTTCTTTCTTGCGCTGTCTGCGGAAGACTGATTTGCTCAAAACTTTATCAGTGAAATCTAGTTACTTGAACATATTCATGAGCAGTTACGGTCAGGAAATACATTTTTCTGTCCCTCACAAGAAAGAGTATGGCCTTGTACGGGTTAATGCGCACCCTCTATATTGAATAATTACTCAAGTAATACTCAAGTTTTTTCTTTTTGAGAAATTTCACCAAAAAAAAAAATCATTACACGTTAGTTGCCTGGTAGTTTAACTAAAAGTTTACTTTTTCAAAAAAGTTAATACCTACTTTACTAGCGTGAAAATAAACTGTTCTAATGAAAATTCTCACGATAATTCTTCGAAATTTGAAAATTTACCTAGAGATTGGGGGTAAACAAAGTGTTGACCTTGTTGCTGGGACATTGGAAAGAATACCAAAATTTAGGGAATGAAATATTAGAAATAATCAAAAAGAGACCCTCACCAGAGAGTCAGTACGAAAGGAAGAATGATATGCTTCGTCTTCAAAACTATAGCTTTTGAGGAAAAGAGGAAAGGAGAAAATTTGTTTGTTTCTTCATCTGTGAGTCATGCTGTACAATTCATGTGTACGCACACTTTTGATGTTGAATGTATGAGTCAAATGATATTTTTGTTCGAATTGCAAAAAAATGATTGATACTTCATTGTGTTTCACATCTAAATTGTTTTTTTTTTTTTGCAAAAGTTACAAAGCTAGAAAATTGAAAAATATACTGATTTTCTAGGTGTCAAGACTAACAAGGATACCTTCAGTTCAATTAGATCTTCTACAAAAATCCAGTTTGGACCAAAATAAGCCTCTTATTTTCTTCTAATACTTATTCCCCATCATACTAATTGATTATTGTTTACTGTTTCTTCATAGTAACGCCTATGTCTAAATCTTAGAGTTAAATCACACTGATACAATCTGTTAGAATTATGGGCAAAAAGAACTTACTTGGAATAAATCCAGTCGTCGAAGTAACAGAAGAATAAAATAGGAAAACAATTAGAAAGAATCAGAATACATAGTGGCCATCAGTCGGTCGGCCAAATAGGAAGAATGAGAATACCTCGTTCGACGGGGGTTTATATACCCTATTATTTGCCTGGTGAGGGGGCGGAGACTCGCCTCACATCTGTGCTTAGCGAAGGGGGCTCTGTACGGGATAACGTGACCAATGGCGATTTAGTGTGACCCACGAATTGTAATGTGACCCAAAAATTTTTGATGTGACCCAAAAATTTTTAGTGTGACCCAAAATTATTAACGTGACCCAAAAATTTTTAACGTGACCCATAGCAGGCCCAGCTTTTTTGATGTGACCCAAAAATTTTTAACGTGACCCAAAAATTTGACAATAGCTATTCAGGGATAACTTTGGATTTTGGCCTTGTACACTATTTTTATCTAATTGTTTTCCGATTATATAGTTTTTCATTCACGAAGCTTTTTTTTTATATTTCAGATTCCGAGAAATATCCGGGACCCATGACATATACGGGACCCAAAAAAACTTTTCAGGGACTGAAGAAAATTTTCTAAGGAACTTATCCGAATCGATATTTGTTCTTAATTTTGTTGCCTGGGTCGTGTTTTTCCTAAGCCTGTGTTAATAGAGGTGTTGCACGCTTACAATTAGCTGTCCCATCATCAAAAGAGTCTTAGGAAAAACAACAAAAAAGGTTAGGTTTTTAGAGCACAAAATCGACTAGGTTGACTCCCGGAAATGTTTTTCTGGGTCCCGGGTATTTCTCGAAATCAGAAATCAGTCATACGGCGGAACAACGGGTCCCGGGCATTTCCATGGATCCCAAAAAGAAACAAATACTCATGAATCGGATAAGAGCCAAAGCCTTTTTAATGTTCAAAAATTTCTATAAAGTTCTGAATTTGGGACCGTGATTTTAAAATTGAGGCCCTGATTTTAAAACTGGGACCGTGATTTTGAAACTGAGACCGTGATTTTATTTTTGGGACCGTGATTTTGTGGATGGAACCGTGATTTTAGAACGGTGCCAAACTTTTTGGGTCCCGTTAAAAATTTTTGGGCCACATAAAAAATTTTTGGGTCACGTTAAAAATTTTTGGGTCACATCAAAAAAGCTGGGCCTGCTATGGGTCACGTTAAAAATTTTTGGGTCACGTTAATAATTTTGGGTCACACTAAAAATTTTTGGGTCACATCAAAAATTTTTGGGTCACATTACAAATCGTGGGTCACACTAAATCGCCATTGGTCACGTTATCCCGTACAGAGCCGCGAAGGGTAGGGGGGCGGAGCCACCCCTGACAGCTGTTCCTAATGCACGGCAATAAAGAGAGGGGACGAATTGGGCATTTATGACACGTTTGGAGAGTTTTGGGGGTTCTTCGGAGAGTAATTGGCAGGTAATAGGAACACTCAAGAGTAATGACAATGCTAATTCGCTAGTGGGAAGGATGTGGTAAAAGTGAAAGTGATAATTTTATTGTTCTCTCATGGAACGATTGGGGCCTCATAAAGAAACACAAATTTGTATTCTCAAACACGTTTGACAGACTCTTCACAACTCGAATGATGACAATGGATTTTTAGAATGCAGACAATAATGATGGTTCTGAAACCAAGCTTTTTCAAATAGGAAGGGTCATTTTTTGATACGATTCGATTTTAAAAAAGATATTGAACAAAATTTGATGCTTTAACTTTTGTGGAAAGAAATAGCGTAATTTTTTAAAATAGGAACTGAACAAATGACTAAAGAATGCCAGCTATGGGTTCATAAGTTCTGGAATGTTCTAAAAATTTCCTAAATATTATTAAGTTTATAATCAGGCTGCTAATGATTTCAAATGAAGTTGAAAAGAAATAAGAAACCTTGAGTCCAATGGAAAAGGCCCACCTGATGTTTTCTGTTCAAAGCAACATAACTCAATTTTCTTTAGAGCTATCAAAATGTGCTCAATTAATGAAATGTTTCAAATGTATTGTTTAATATTTCATTTGTTGACTTTATCTTGATAACTCGAATATGAACTGAGATATTCTAATCTTATCACTGAGCACTGGGTTTATCTTTATTATGAGTGTTACAAAAATGTATTGTGTGAACTATCTAATAAAATAGCCATGTCGATAACTCTAAAAAGAGCTGAGATACACTTACCTGATCACTAAGTACCGGCTCTATCTCTATCATAGGTTTTACGGTGAATTTATTATAAAAACTATCTCATCCTAAAACAAACTGCTTCAATGTACGGGTAACACATTTTGAATTAGTACTCTCGATGGTTGATTGCTTCTATCGAAGTCGGTGTCAAATATTCCATAATCTTTGAATTTCTATGTATAGGAATCAAACAACATTCCTCTCTTTTATTGTTTCCCATCATTTCTAGCACACTTTTCTAGTTTCCCATCATTTCTTGGAAAATTTATGATCGTTTTTAGTGTTTCCTATTGTCGATATCTAGCAAAAGATGAGAAACCTCGCCGTTCCCATCATAGGTTTTTTATTTTCCTGGGACTGAACAAAGGGCTGAAAAATTCCATCTTTTGATGACAAGCATAGTCGAGAATTTATTCCAGAGTTTATATTGCAGCTTCGAACGTTATTAGGACTAGGTGAGCGAACGTTTATAAACATAGATATAAACATTGAACGTTTATGAAAATTGATGACCGTTTGAGACCAGCTGGTCCCAAACGGCCTTACTTTCCTCGTTTGGAACCATGTTTTTCGGCTTGGGACCAGTCTTCCCACCATGGAACCAGCGATTTGCCTATTGGACCTCGAAAATCGGAAAGAGCCAAATATTTCAATTTGAATGTCTCTATGCATCCTGAAAATTCCGACACTCGAGCGGCGACAAAAAACTGATGACTGCGAACGAATCTGTATAACCACAAAACCACCCAGCCAAGTCTCAAGAGTTTTTTTTATTGAATTATTTATAAAGTAAAAAAAACCAAATAAGAAATCAATTATTCATTATTCACAATGTAAGGGACATAGTAGGACAAAAAATTGTAAAGCTAATCACTACAAAATATATCACGAAAGACAAGACCCGTAAAGAAAGCAATTATGAAGATTTGATAATGGAAAATAAGATCAGGAACAGAAACATGAATAAAGTCAAGAGCGGAATACAATTGACATGAAATAAATGGAGAGGAGAGACAATAGGGGGAGAAGAGCAGGAAAATATATAAAAATGAACAAAGAACTAATTGAGAGCTTTCCGACCTCGTTTCTTGCTAGCACTCTCCTTTTTCTCCAGCCAATGAACCAGTCCAGCACGGTTTTGCTCCATTTGGACCTCGCTGACAACACCCATGATGGTCTTCCACAATTTGTCACTCTTTTTTTCTTTGTCCCAAGGCGGAACTGAAACGATAATCAAAATCAGTAAATTCTAATATAAATTGAGTTCTTACTCTGTTTATCAAGAGCGGATAGTGCATTGTAGTCGTATTTAGCATAAGCAAAAGGTTGTTTCACCAGTTGTGGAAGCAGGTTGAGGGAGTCAGATGGGCGGAAGAAGTATCGGAGTTCAGCTGAAAAATATCTTGGTTGATTGTTTCTTAATTCAGATATATAAATTTAACTCACGAAATTTGAATCCAAGATTGAAGATTCCTTTAGCTTGTAGCTTCATCTCAAAATAACTTGGCGGGAACCGTTCTCTCCAGAATGCCACAGCTTCATCAAAACTTCTGAACTTGCGATTCTCCGGTGGAATCACTCTATCCACAATGATCCCCTCGACTTCCTGTGGTGCCACCTGAGGGTTTTGCTCTCTCATCTCCTTCTTGATCTGTCTTCGCATCAATTGAACAGAAGCCTCTTGCTGCACCGCCTGTGAGTTCACATCCACTTCCTCTTCTTCTTCATGACGATTCCTCGAAATTTGAAGATTCACCTTGAGATTGGAGTAGACAAAGTGTTGACCTATTGGAAGAAGAATATTAGAAATAATCAAAAAAGACCCTCACCAGAGGGTCAGGAAGAATAGTATGCTTTCGTCTTCAAAACTATAGTTTTTGAGAAGAAGAGGAAAGGAGAAAATGTGTTTGTTTGTTAGTTGTATCATGCTGTACAGTCTATGTGTACTCACACTTTTGGCGCGGAATGTATGAGTCAAGTGATATTTTTGTTCGATTTGCAAAAAAATCATTGTTTCCTATTTGAGAATTTTCATTAAAAAATTCCTTACACGCTAGTTGTCTGGTAGTATCACTGAAAGTTTACTGATTCAAAAAAAAGTCAATATCTACTCTCCTAGCGTAAGTTTCTTCGTAGTAACGCCTATGTCTACGCCTAAGAGCCGAATCACACAAGTACAAACAGTTAGATTTGTTGAGGAGAAGAACTTACTTGGAATGGATCCAGTTATTGAAGAAACAGCAGACTCATATGAGAAGAAAATTAAAAATAATCAAAATACACGGAGGCCATCGGTCGGTCGGCCTAATAGGAAGAATGAGAATTCCTCGTTCGACGGGGGTTTATATACTCTTTCTTTGCTAGGCGAGGGGCGGAGACTCGCTTCACATCTGTGCCTAACGTAGGGTGGGGGCGGAGTCTAGCATGACCCCTGTTCAAACTACACGCGAGTTTTTCGCCAGAAGGGAAGAGAAAAAGTGGAGACTCTCCTGAAATCTGCGTCTAATGGACGGCAATCAGCAGAGATGACAAATTGGCCATTAATGACATATTAGGAGAGTTGAGGTGGTACTTTGGAAGGTTTCTGGCAGGTCAGTAGCACTCAAGCGTGATGAAAATGCTGTTTCGCTAGTGGCAAGGATTTGGTAATGGTGAAGGTGACAATTCTAACAGGTATTAAGAGTACTCAAAAGTGATGAAACTGCTAATCGAGAGTGGCCAGAATGAGAATGACAATCTGAATGTTTCTTCTAGAAGGGTCAGGAAATTTCAAATGTTCTGAAAGGTTTTGTCAAATATTCCATAATCTATGGTCTTCTATGTATAGAAACCAAACATCAGCATCGCCACATTTATTGTTTCCCATCATTTCTAGCACACTTGTCTAGTTTCCCATCCCCTCTAACACACTTTTCTAGTGTCCCATCATTTCTTGCAGAATTTATGATCGTTTTTAGTGTTTCCCATTGTCGGTATCTAGCATCTTCATGAGAAACCTTGCCGTTCCCATCATAGGTCTTCCAAGGGCGAGCACATGCCTCCCTATTTATTTCATTTCTTTTCCTTTTTCTTCTCATTTTATTTTTCTCTTTTTTTGACATTCTAAATAAAATTTTAATTACCCAAATTTGAGGTATAATGTTTTTTAAATGTTTTTTTTTCTTGGAATAGTCCTCCGGTAGTTCATTGCTTCGAAAAATATGTGGCAATAGAGAAAGTGATAATTCTATTGTTTTCTCTTGGAAGGGTTGGGGCCTGAATCAGAAAACCAAGTTGGTATCCTCTAACACGTTCAACAGACTCTTCACAATTTGAAAGATGACAATGAATGCTTAGAATGAAGAAAATAATGATGACTCTGAACTAAAGTTATACAAAAATGAAGGGTTCACTTTGTGATAAAATTTAACTTTGAAAAAGATATTGAATGAGACTTGATACTCTGACGATTGTACAAAAATATAGGGCAATTTTCGGAAATGGGAACTGAACAAAGGGCTGGAAAATTCCACCTTTTATTGACAAGCATGGTCGGGAAGTTTTCCCAGAATTTTGTATCGCAGCTTGAAACGTTCGTATCGCAGCTTGAATATCACCTGACAGGCTAGCTATAAGTTCATATCTCATAGAAAAACCATCAGTCCAGTGAAAGAGGCTCGCCCAAAGTTGGCTGTTCAAAACAGCATATCTCAATTGTCTTTAGAGCTATCAAAAAGTGTTCAACTAATAAAATCTTTCAAATTTATTGTTTATCATTTTCTCAGTTGATTACATCTCGATAACTCTAAAGATAACTGAGATATCCTAATCTTATCCCTACGTACTGGTGTACCTCTATTGTAGATTTTACGGTGAATTTATCTTTTGCAGAAATGTATTGTCTGAATT
Source organism: Caenorhabditis brenneri (assembly GCA_000143925.2). Classification (NCBI taxonomy): domain Eukaryota; kingdom Metazoa; phylum Nematoda; class Chromadorea; order Rhabditida; family Rhabditidae; genus Caenorhabditis; species Caenorhabditis brenneri. The sequence goes on along the minus strand of GL379899.1, from coordinate 180,881 downwards.
ATCTAATCCTGAAAAAAACTAATTGAATCTTCTCTAATTGAGATACCCCTCTAATAGTGTTGCGTTTTAGACAAAAAAGTCGATACAATTGTCAATCGTCGCTTTGTATGTGATCAGAAAGTCTTTCGCGAATATATACAGTACCGTCCATAATTATACGAACACCACTTGAGAATTCAAGCCATTTTGTACTGAAAAATTTGGATGACCAACTTTGAACGACCATAACTTTAGAGCCAGATGAGATATGGAAAAGTTGTCAACTGATAAAATGTGTTAAAATCAAAAATCTCTAAGTCATTAGTGTATTGTTTTTTGATATCACATACGGTTCAAGAGTTACACGCTGTGCAATAAAAAGTTTACCTTCGGAAATAGGGACGCCCAAAACAGTGAAACCTCAGACTATGCTTGCTAAGAATGGTCCTATCTCAAAAACCGTTGAAGTAAAAGAAGAGTGATCAACTGGAGGTTCATAGAGCGTGCAACTATCGACGTTTTTGTAGTACATGAAAGTTTTCCAGCTATCAGGCCTGCTGAGTTACAGCCGACAGAATTTACAGGTTTTGAAACTCTCTCTCTAATACGTTTGACAAACTCCTCACAATTCGAATGATGACAATGGATTTTTAGAATGGAGAGAATATGGTTCTGAAACTAAAGCTTTTCAAAAATGAAGAGCTCACTTTGTGATACAATTTAACTTCAAAAAGATATTGAATGAGACTCGATACTTCAACGTTTGTGGAAAGAAATAAAGCAGCTTTTGAAAATTGGGACTGAACAAAGGGCTGAAAAATTCCATCTTTTAATGACAAGCATGGTGGAGAAGTTCTTCCAGAGTTTATATTGCAGCTTCAAACGTTATTAAGGCTAGGTGAGCGAACGTTTATAAACATTGATGACCGTTTGAGACCAGCTGGTCCCAAACGGTATTGCTTTATACTTGTGAAAGACTATAAGATTTTTGATGAGTTGCGAAGTCTTCACTCGAGTGGCGACAAAAAACCAATAACTGCGAACGAATCTGTCTAACCACGAAATCATCCAGCCAAGTCTCAAGAGTTTTTTCAATGCATTTTTTTTGAAGTAAAAAAAATCAAAAAAGAAATCAATTATTTATTATTCACAATGTAATGGATACTGTAAAGCAAAAAATTGTGAAGCTAATCACTACAAAATATATCACGAAAGACAAGACCCGTAAAGAGAGAAATTATGAAGATTGTACTCCTGCTCGTAAAACGATGACTTTGACTCCTCGCGGGTGATTTTTTCCATCAACTCTGAGTTCGTTGCCTTCATCTCAGCTTTTTCCAACTCCAAGCACTGGTTTCTCATTGACCATCTCTCCTCCTTCTCTTCCGTGATCCAGTGTTGAGCTTGGAGTGCAAATTCGTACTCCTTGGCATTCTTTTCCTTCTCATCGAGAGTGTGTCGGAGAACTTCTTGAAGTTGAACAACGACCTTCTGCTTCGAATCGATAGAAAACTGAGCTCGACGTTCCACTTCCAAAATTCCGTCCTTGTGATCTTGTTTCTGCTTTGTTAGAACTTCACTCAAAATTTCGACTTTTTCTTTGACGGCTTCGGTTTTTTGGTCGAGTGATTCCATCTTGTTGTTCCACGCGGTCTCCATTGTATCCATCATACGATGCATCGATCCTCCAAGTGCCATAAAGACAGTATACAAACTTTCCTTTGCATTTTCTAACGACTTGATTTTGAAGCCATCCTCCAAGATCTTCTCGTCTTGCGCCTTATGCTTCTCCATTGCATTTTGCAAATCTTCTTCATTTTTTGTTCCTTGGCTTTGAGATCTTCAATTTTGTTCTCCAATTTTATTGTCTTTTCCTTCACGAGTTCATCCATCCTTTTTCCCAGTGTGGTGAATTCTCCATCTCCAGAAGGAGCAACGGCTTCAGTGGCTTGAGGAGAAAGCTTTTGTTTCTTGGCGGCACGAGTTGGTGTAGCCTCTTCAGTGGCTTCCTTCCTTGGGCGTCGTCCACGTTTTGCTGAGGCTTTTGCTGGAATGATCACGGAATTGTTAGAGATTTGAGAAAAAGGTTTCGATTAGAACTAGCCTATAAATTTGTTTCTTTCTTGCGAAATACGATTTTCTAACCCCAGTTTTCAGAACATATTCAGAAACATGATCGCATTTTTTTCTCTGGAAACCATGGTCCTCACTCTTTCTCTCTCTCTCTCTCTCTCTCTCTCTCTCTCTCTTTCATTCTATTCTACTATTAGGTTGGCAAGAAAGTAACTGTCCATTGTTCAGCTTTCCCTAACTCAATCTCCAAAAGCTTGGAAAATCTAAAATTTTCACAAACAATATGTACTTGCATTAACTCTACAAAACATAATTACTGTCATTTCTCGTTCCTTCCTTGAGCTGGCTACACCCTCCTCAAAACGTAGTAAATATGATACCTTTTAAACAAGATTTTTTGGAACTCGAAACGAAAAAATCCGAACAGGTTTTTTGCTCAAAGACACATTTTTTGGTGAAACTTTGCGAAAGTCGTCAAACTCTGTGATTATTCCTTTTCCAGAATGAAAGGCAGTCATAGAAATGAGGTGATTGTCAACAACCCACTTTTGTTGTTCGTGTTATAAAATCATTATTGACTACCAAGAATTGTTGAAAACTAGATTTTGTATATCATCAGTATCAAAACCTATGGAAAATCGAGAGAATATGAGAAAAAATCACATTTTCAACAATGTTGGTTTTTTACTATCAGCTGAGTTAATGATTTTGCGAGTATGCCATCCTTGAAAATTAAGCTTGGAATTTTTGTTCTTGCTGTTAGTAAAGTACAAACACATATACTCAAAACCCGCATTTGATTTAAAAATGAAATATTTTTCAGTCCTTTTTCAGAAAAATTGAAAAACTCTGGACAAGCAACGAAATCTAGCTACAAGTTGCACCTTGTATCACAACTACTGTAGGAATCCCGTTAGTGGACTAAAATTTTTGTGGTGTGTTACTATGTATTCGGGTTGTAAAATGAAGTCTTTGGCAAAATGTAGTTGCATTTACTTGGATGGATACAGCGCGTCAAAGGAATGGACAGTTACTTTCTTGCCAACCTAATACTTATTTCCCAATCATACTTATTTATTATTGTATACTGCTTCTTCATAGTAACGCCTATTTTTCAGCTTAAGGGCAAAATCACAACTAAAACAATCAGTTAGAATTAAGTAGGAGAAGAACTTACTTGGAGTGGATCCAGTTGTTGGAGAAAAAGCAGACTAAAATTAGTAAAAATTTAAAAACAATCAGAATACATGGCGGCCATCGGTCGGTCGGCCAAATAGGAAGAATGAGAATACCTCGTTCGACTGGGGATCACACACCCCATTCATAGCCAGGTGAGAGGGCGGAGACTCCCATGACCCTTGTTCCTAATGGAGGGCAATAAAGAGAGGTGACAAATTGACCATTTATGACATATTTGGAGTGTTTTGATGGTTCTTTGGATGGTATTTGGCAGGTCTTAGGATCACCCAAGAGTGATGAAATTGCTAATATGCTAGTGGCAAAGATGTGGTGAGGGGAAAGTGATAATTCTAGTGTTTTCTCTTGGAAGGGGGGGGGGGGCTGAATGAGAAGCACAGAGACAGACTCTCTACATTTTGAATGATGGCAATGGATGTTTAGAATCAGAAGAATAATGATGATTCAAAAAGTTTTTCAAATATTAATGGTCACTTTGTGATACAATCTAACTTCAAGAAAGATATTGAATGTGGACTAAAAAAAAGGGCTGGAAAATTCCATCGGATAATGGCAAGCATGGTCGAGACGTTTTTTCAGAGATTGTATCGCAACTAAATGTGTCATTACTACCTTGCCCAGCTAGCTATGGGTTCATATCTGATAGAGGAACTTCAAACCCAGCAAGAGAGGCACATCTAATGTTGTCTGGTCGAAGCAACATAACTCGATTGTCGTTAGAGCTGTCAAAAAGTGCTCAACTAATGAAATGTTGCAAATGTATTGTTCAACATTTCATTAGTTGACTACATCTTGATAACTTTGAAAATAACTGAGAAATCCCAGGTCTTATCACTACACGACAGCCTTGGTCCAGCAATAGAGGGTCACCCAATGTAGTCTGTTCGAAGCAACATAACTCGATTGTCGTTAGAGCTATCAAAAAGTACTCAACTATTGAAATGTTTCAAATATATTATTCAATGATTTATTAGTTGACCACATCTTAATAACTCTGAAGAGACCTGAGATATCCTAATCTTATCACTAAGTACTGAGTGTACCTTTATTGTAAGTTTTACGGTGAACTTATCTTTTACGAAAGTGTATTGACTGAATTATCTAATCCTAAAGCAAACTGTTTCAATCTACTTATAACACATCTTGAACTGGTACTATTAATGGTTTATTTCTTCTATCAAAGTTGGATGTAGTGTTGCATGAAATGAAGGCAGTCTTTACTGATAGCAATCATTGATTTTCGTGTAATCAGCAACAAAAACGATGAAATTGAGAAAAAAAGTCCTTTGCGGATGTAGATTTGGATGATTACCCACTTTTTTCCCCCAGAAAGTTGGGTGTTCTATCAAATTGTTTTTTTTCCATTTCACAGCTACCAATCAAACCATAATAATTATTTGGACATACTTCTTCTATATGACGGATGACAAAGAATTACAAAAATCACATTTATTTAAAGATCTTTTTGATTGACCAGATTGTAACATTATATCATAATCACAATTTTTACAATGGGAAAAATTTCAAAAACCAATTATCCTTGTCCAACTTCAACTTCCGAGTCTCCTTGAGATCTCTCATCCGATGTTGCATCCGCTTCCGTTGTCTCAACTCTAACTTTTTGTCATCCGGCGTCATCTCATATCGCATTTGTGTCCGGTCCTCTTTTCTTTGTCCTTTAGCTCTGATCATCTCCGCTTTCTCCAAAACGACAGGATCCGTGTAATATTGAGCACGATCCAGAATGTCACTGTCCTTTTGACGACGTTGTCTTTCCATTTGTCGTCTTCGTTCGCTACCATGAAAGCTCGTGCAAGATGAACCTCCATTTGTCCGTTACTGCTTTTGATATGTTCCCTATACTTTGGCAGTAAGCTACACACATCTTCAGGTACTGGGATATAGGAATAGTGTCTTCATAACTTGGTGTATACTCGATCATGAAATTCTGAAAGTTATAATATACTGTAATTCACAATATTTCGATGAAAACTTGATGAAATTTTGAATTGCCAGGAACTAGAAAAGCTCACCTTTCCGATACGTTCGTACTCTGCCATCTGCTTAAAACATCTGTCTCTATTGTCCATAAGAGCACGAAACTGCCTAAAATCTGAGTCAGAAACCAACGATTGGAAATCTGAGATCGCAGCATGTGACGGATGTTGCATCCGCTTTGGTGCGTCCCCCATCTTCAAGAAAAGAATGGCTGTTCGATGTGAACTGCAGATCGTTGACCAACTAAATTGAATGAGAATAAAATAAATACGAATTATCCGACACACTCACCGTTATCAAACTTTTATCGACATCAAGGTTTTGAGTTTTTGGAGTGGATCCAGTTGTTAAAGAAACAGAAGAATTGAAATAAATAGAAATTCAGAAATAATCATAAGACATGGCGGCCGCTAATCGGGTGGCCAAATAGGAAGAATGAGAATACCTCGTTCGACGGGGGTTCGTATATACCATTCATTAGTAGGAAGGGGTAGGGCGGAGACTCCCATGACCCCTTCTCCTAATGGATGGCAATGAAGAGAGGTGACAAATTGGGCGATTATGACAATTTTGGAGAGTTTTTATGGTTTTTTGGAGGACGTTTAACAAGCTATACGGGTACTCTAGGGTGATGAAACTGATGATTCGCTAGTGGCAAGGATGTGACAAGGGATTCTAACAGGTCATAAGAGTACTCGAGAGTGATCAAACAGCTAATCGAGATTGGCAAGGATGAGAGTGACTATTCTAATGTTCCTTCTAAAAGGGTCAGGACATTTGAAATGTTCTAGAAGATTTCTAAAAAAAAGTCTGATTTGTTTTTTTTCCTGGAATAGTCCTCAGATGGTTAATTGCGTTGGAATCGCAGAAAATTGAACATAATAGATGTGAAAACAGTCCTTTTTTTGTCCGCCAAAGCCTTGTATTGGCCAATGACTAGGAAAATACGGAAATCTGGGACCCACGGACAATTTTCAACTAATTTTTCTCTTAAACATGGGGATAATGGCCTCATGCTATCCTCTGAAGAGTAGAAAGAATTGTTGACAACTGATTTTTCATCGACTTCTGTATGATGAACTAGAGAAAAATTGGGAACAAAACCATTTTTTGAAAGACAGCCTACAATTGTCATCCGCTTGATTTTGATGAACAAGAGACAATCGCAACAAACTTGAGAAGAAACTTTGCTCGTAGAAGAAAATACTCTTCTGAATGGTATCATCTGAGGGTACTTGATTATGAGCGATAAACTTGATGAATGGTTGAAATGGGAACTTTTTCTCTGCTATTCAGGTTGAAAACGTGAATCCTGATCTGAGACCTCGTTTCCTTCTGATCACATTTGAAAACCTAAAAAGCTGATCAACTACATTATTTTAGAAAAATACCGTTTCTTGAACTTTGTAAACTATTGTGAAAACAATACATTGACGCATGATAAAAAAAAACTACTAATTTATTTGAAAAACTTTAAAAAAAAATCAAAAATTGTCATAGATATGCATCAAAACTTTGCTGGTTCCGTGCCAATGGGAAGTTAAATGATGAAAATCTTCCAGAACCTCGTTGACTAAAATTCCATCTTGATTGGCAGTAGAGAAGAGTAATAAATTTTCGTTGAGTGGGTCCACCATCAAATTTATTGCTTCAGGAACTAGATGGTTGAACTGCTGTGACTGGTTGATGCAGGTTGGTGGTCTTAGCTCTCGGTTCCTGGTTCTCCAACGAGGATCATGACTGGAGTGTTCTTCTGGAACTGCTCTCTTCGTTGCTCCTTTGTTCCTGTTTGGATCCGCTGGTCTGTAAAAATCGAATTTTGGAAGTGGTGATGACCATGTTCGGAGATACAGGGCAGAGTTGATTTTGACTTTTGGAACTTAGACTTCCGTTTTCAAAATTTTCACTTCTGGAGAGCTCTTTGAGACAAGACTATTACCTGTCAAAAAGCACCTGTAACTCACCTGTTCATAGGTTATCTTATTTGGTTGCCTTGAAAAACTACTTCTCCATTTCCCGATCGGAACTTGCAGATTGTGTGGTCCATTGGCCTCAACACCATATTTTTGTCTCGAATCATTTCAGTCATATCTTTCAAAAGTCTGAAAAAAATCCAGAATTAGTTATCTTCAAAAACTCAAGCAAAATCTTACTTCCGGTTCTTTCAGGTTGTTAGCTTTTATGTACAGGTCATAAAATAACGTATTTGATAAGTTGCTGTACTTTTCCAAATCTTGTTCAGCCAGCCAACGGAACATGGTTTCGTAGCGTTCATTAATCACTGGTCGCATTTTTTCTGAAATTAATTTTCAAATTAATTTGAGAAATTGAAAATTGTTTTTTTTTATTTTTGAGATATGGTCCTCTTCTTGGGAGGTTGATATTGGACCTTTCGGGCATCTCCAATAAAATTTTGAGCCATCTACGAACTCGGGAAACGACTCAAATAATTTTGAAATATAGTTTTTTTTTTTCAATTTTTCTCGAAAATTTTGAATATAAGGAGTAAAATTGTATTTGATTTTCGGATTTCCCCTTAAATTTGCTACTAAAAAAGTGTCTTGCACTATACCTGAATTCGGTGCCCATTTTCAGATATGGCGGTTTTTTCGAAAAACACCAAAGGGTCCCCTGTTAGTAAAGCCCATGAGCTTCTATTATTGTGAGAGGGCATTTCATGACCTGTCTTGTTTACCGCTTTTTTCCGGGTTCTGTCCCGCATATGGATAAGCTTAATTACCACCTTTTCACAACGAATACGTATGTGTAAACAAAATGAGGACACACCTTCTCTTCCCCTTTATTGTTCATTATGTTATCTTGTGCTTCTGGTAGAGAGTGACCAAGGAGGTCCGGTCATTTTCCTCCTAATTCCGAACTAAATAAAGTCTTGGCCAATACACATGAATATTCTATAAATCAAGGAACTGAAAGAGATGCTAAAGCGCAAGCATTATCTATACTTTCATATTATTCAAGACGATCTTTATAAAGATGAAAACTTGCAAAAATGTCAGAAATGGGGCTAAAAAGCAACAAATGTTACTAAAATCACTTCGAAAAATGGCTTATATTGCATTGCGGCTTTCTATTACAGAGTCGGCGACTAGCAGTACTTATGGTACGTAAGTGAACTCCAAAGACTACCCAATTATGCACTCTTTTAATATGATACCGGGTGTGTATAATAATGTCTATGTTTGTATGTTCATAACCTTGGAAGCCAAATTTTACGCAATATAATAATTTAAGCTATCCATAAAACTAACTTACTTGGAATGGATCCAGTTGTCAAAGAAACATATGAATTAAAATATGAAGAAAGAAAATCGAAAATAATCAGAATACATGGCGGCCATCAGTCGGTCGGCCAAATAGGAGGAATGAGTATGCTTCATTCTACGGGGGCTTGTGTGCCTCATTCATTAGCGGAAAGGGGGGGGGGGCGGAGACTCCCATGGCCCCTGTTCCTAATGAAAGGCAGTTAAGAGAGGTAACACATTTGCCATTTAGGAAAATTTTGGAGATTTCTGAGGGTTTTTTGGAGGGAATTTAACAGGTGAGAGAACTCTAGAGTGATGAAACTGCTGATTCGCTGTTGGCAAGGATGTGGCAAGGGTGAAGGTGATGATTCTAACATTTTTCACACAAATACGATGTTGAAGAAAGTTTTGTTCTTGAGCTTTTATCGAAAGGAATTCGCCTATTTTTAAAATTTGTACTAAGCTCAGGATTGAATGATTCTATCAATTGATGAAAAGAAGGATCAAGGTTATCGGTGATTCGTAGCACAGCTGGTAGCGACATTGATGGTCTACCAGGCTAGCCATGGGTTGAAACCGATAAAAGATACCTTAAATAACTCGTTTGTCTTTCGAGCTACCAGCAAGTTGTTTTCATGTTTTCAACCCGGAAAAAACTGCCCTAATGAACATTTCTTCAGTTCACAGTAATTGAAAATTTCCAACGGCAACCCAAATAAGCTTTTTTTTCAAGTAAATTTTCATCCGAGTTCACATGTTCCGCAAAGAGCTGTCTAATATGAATTCTATATTGATTGGTACGAATTTTTTTGATATGAACTATCTAATGAAATAAACTGTTTTTAATTTCATGGAAAACAATCTGAATTAGTCCTATCAATGGTGGGTGTTATTATCAAAATCGTTTTTCCCCGAGGAACCATCTTTGGTGTCATTTGCCTCCCCAATAGTGGTGCGTTCCCAGACTTGAAAAAAAACCCTGAAAAATAGCGTCGCACCCTCTGATTGAGGTGCACCTTTAATAGTGTTGTACCTCAGTTGAAGGCAATATCTGAGTAAATGTGTTCTCCTTAATACTTGAAGAGAATTCTGATCAATAACTCTTAATTCACAGTAAAATTTTAGTTCAGTTTTTCCTGTTATTTGTAACAAAGATTTCTGTTACTGTTCGAATTATTTTGATGAAAATTTTTTTGAAATCCGATTCTGATTTTGGAATGGCTTTAATAGAACACATTACTACTGTCTGCAGGATTATCTTGAAGCAAATCATCGATTTCTCTGTACACATGGGTCCCAGTCTCGTTGTCCATTAGTCAACTGCATGTCCAGATGTCAGGATGACAAATATTAATACCTTTTCTCACTCCTAATCTTATCCCAGATATGACACATTACATGACGAATTGACATCCAAGTACCATCCCAGAGGCTATGATGACCAATAAGCCCCATAGATTGTGATCGGTGAAGACTCAGTTGAGGTGATAATTGATTTGGCAAACATTACATCAGATGGGATTAGAGGGTGCCTTGTGTGATCCTCCATTGGACCACACGACGTTCTCATTCCTCATGTGAGGGACACTGTTTCTCCAGTCTTCATTTTTCATATGAGTCCTATTGTCAAATTTGGTACACCTTCCTAAAATCTAACACTTTTTAAAATCTTTTTTCATCGATTTGAAACTTCAGAATGGCAGCTGAGACCTTCCCAATCCGTCGCATCCCCCTCATTCCTTTTGGAATCGTGTTGAAGTCTATGAATCCGGTAGAAGTGTGAGTTTCGTTTCATAGCTTTCTGAAAAATTTTGCCTAAATAAAGAAAGCGATATGACTAGTGCTAAACCTTTAATAAAACTGCACCTGGTCGCGTTTGCTGATGGGGTATTGAGATTTTATCATCCCTGCCAGTAGACAGTATGATGGATGGAATAGATAAAATCAAGTGCAATTCTATTAGAGGTTTTTTGTGTTACATACCTAGGTAGACTCAGTACTGTAAGTTCATAGCGGTATATTTCGATTTTTTTTGAAAGTTTCAAAAAGTGTCCAACTAGGAGAACAACTAGGAGAAAGTAGTAATAAACCTTTTATGAACTCTGAAGACAACTGAAATAGTAATGGAATGAAGACGAGACTTCTTGTTGATCCCTTTGGTGTTATTCGTGTGGTAGGAGGAGTTATATGAGATTGTGATCATAACAAAGGTTTATTCGGTATATTTCGGATGCTAGGCCATCATCAGACAAAATACTGACTCAGTTACCTACAATATTCCTAATCAGTACATCATAACACCAGAATGTAAGATAGAAAAAATCGAAACAATGGAAATAAAGCTAGAAAACTTAAGACGAGGAATTGTAATATGAGGAATAATTAGAGAGTGAGTGATGAAATGACAGAAAGGTCTATCGATTTGTAAAAGGTGTGAGAGGTCAGGACAACAAAGCAGGTGTGTTTTTTGGATGGAGGTAAGATAGGTCCGCATGACGTGGAAGAAAGGGGGGACAGGTGTAAATTGTGTTGAAAGTCAAACATGATAAAGTATTAGCCTGATTGAGACAAGATGGGTGGGTCATATAAAGCCAAGATCTGCAATAATTTCTGATAATTCTTTTTTCGTATTAACCAGCGGTTGATGTTTTTTTAATCATGATTCCTTATGAAATGCATTGTTTGACGGTCTTTGTTCCGACCCATCGAACGTTCAGCTCAAAGTCCAAGGATTTACCACTTGGATTTAGTGAGTGCTTTCTCCAAGGAGTTTTGGAGCAAGACTCTAGCTATATATAGTACATTCCGGTGTTATGTTGTACTGATTGTGTTTTTCGCCTGATGATGGCCTAGCAGCCTAAATATAACGAATGAACCTTTGTAATGATGACAATCCCGTCCTACCGTTCCTACTACCATACAAATACCCCCAAAGAGTCCAACAAGAAGTCTAATCTTCATTCCAATACTAGAAACTACGAATTGTGTAGAAAAACGGATGTTAACAATGTATACAATTGAAATGTCCTGCTCTGAACATGCAGTACTAAGTGGTCATTCGATAGAGTATTCAGCTTATGACCAATAGCAGTACATTTGGTTTAGAGCTAAATATTTCAGTTGTCTTTGAATTTATCAAAAAGTGGTCAACTTAAAAAATGATTAAATTGCTGTGATAAACATTCTACTAGTTGAACACGTTTTGATAACTCCAAAGACAACCGAGATATACCTATCTGAACATGCAGTACTGGGTGGGCCTTCACTAGAGTATGACCAATAGCAGTACCTAGTGTTTCGAGCAAAATATCTCAGTTATCGTCGAAGTTATCAAAAAGTGATCGATCGAAAAAATGATCAGAATTTTGTGGTACACATTTTACTAGTTGAACACTTTTTGATATTTCCAAAGACAACAAAGATATACTTCTATGAACATGCAGTACTGAGTGGGCCTTCAATAAAGTTTGACGAGAAGCAGTACCTTGTGTTTAGAGCTAAATATCTCAGTTGTCTTCGAATATATCAAAAACTGGTTAACTTAAAAAATAATTAAAATGCTATGCTGAACATGTTACTAATTGAATACTTTTCGATAACTCTCAAGACAACCGAGATCTATTTTTCGGTACATGAAGTACTGAGTGGGCTTTCATTAGAGTGCCTCGTGTTTAGAGCCAGTTATCTCAGTTATCTTTGAATTTATCAAAACGTGGTCAACTAAATAAATGATTAAAATAATGTAGAAAATATTTTACTAGTTAAACACTTTTTGATAACTCCAAAGATAACCGAGATACACTTCTCTGAACATAAAGTACTGAAGTTTGCCTTCATTAGAGTACGACCAGTAGTAGTACCTTGTGTTTAGAGCAAAATATCTCAGTTATCTTCGATACAATCAAAAAGTGGTAAATTAAAAAAATTATCAGAATTCTGTGGTAAACATCTAACTAGTTGAACACTGTTTGATAACTTCGAAGACAACCGAGATATTCTTCTGAACATGCAGTACTGGATGAATCGCTTTTACATGAGCGATAGAGATTTTTTTCTTAGTCTGAGAGTGAGAAAACTACAGTAATTCAAAATTTTCGTTAGGTAACTAATCCCAAAACAAAGATTTTGTTCAGATACATCTTCTCCCAACTCTCCAAAAGAACGAAGCAAGTGGTCAAATCGCTATACAAGACTCGTCAAGAAGTATGTGTTTACCTCGGTAGTTTGGTGAACATTTTCACGCGTTCAGCCGGAGAAAACACTGGATTATTTGTAGTGAGCAGCAAGAAAGGCAGTTTGCCAAAACCAAGTCGTTTTCCCACGTTTGGCATTTTTAATCGAAACGTTCTGAATGGGACGAGACAATTATTGGTGGAATTCAACGACGTGATGAATATCCGGATGGGAAAGATTCTTATCAATTTGACCGACTTAAAAAACTACAAATCAGTCATCAAATGGGTCAACGAGTACTATCAGAACACTCGTATGATCACGATCCATGGAGACACCGAGATAGACTTTGGAGTATGCATGTGGGTGCTGGAAAACATCGAGTCTCCAAATCGAGTCGACTTTTTGGTGGAACCGATACAGTATTTTCCGAAGGGAACTCTGAAATTGAAAGTGGACACATTGACCATTTCCTTCGGGAGATTTGTTCGATTGCCCCATTTGCAAGCGTTGACGGGGTCAGAATACACAATCGTCAACGCAGACGTTAACGATGAAGATGTCAATCAATTCCTTCATGGCCTTGTTGGTGGATCCAACCCAAATTTGAGGAAGTTGAGACTGCAAGGGTATGGGATTGCAGTTATAACTGATGTTCTGAAGGATTTGAATGCCAGAGAAATCGAAAATGGCAAATGGAACTTTGAATTGGAGAATGGAGACACAGCCACGGTGTTGGAACATTGTAACATTGATATACTTATTAACCGAGCTTAAAAATTATAATTGTTGTTTTTTGTTGAATTTTTTCTTATGGATTTTTTCGTTGTTGTAATTCTTACCGATACTATAACCGGAAATTGTGTTCTAGTAAAAGTTTTCATCACAATTTGATTTTTTCGAGCCTGAGAATGAATCCCTTTTTTCTATGACAGATTATTCTTTGTTGAATGGGCCAGTGAAACACTCAGAGAAAAATGGTTGGGATAACACCCAGACCAAATTTTCAATGGACAGGTTTTTTTTTTCATCATCACTCTAACTCGACAAAAACAATTGCCTTACCTTTATTGTTTCCGGAGAACTGAAACTCGATGACCTGTGACCTGAAATAAGGGTTTTAGCCGGACTCTGGTGTTCATGCAGAAGTGGGAGTACCTTAAGTACCTGTAACTGGGTCTAGGATACAAAAAAAATCTTTTTACACATAAAATCAATTGAGAAGACTGCCATTGGGTCACCAAGAACCAGGCTGCTGACAGTCTACACTCATCAATCTAATGCTTGAAGATTTGGCAATTATACTGATTATCTGAACAGAAAAAGGATAGATTCGACTGAAATCTATGTCTGTGGATTGACGGAGTATCTGCCACTCGCAAAAAAAAAAAAAACAAATTTGCTGAGAAACACGGGTTGTTTTGACGTAGAACGTCTCGTCAACCTTCGGATTCCGGACGGAAATTGATGGGTCCAAACGACGGCAGTCCTATACCTTGCGAGTTCCACAAAATTCAAAAAGAAACACAGGTTGATTTGACGAAGATGGCCTAATCAAGGTTTGATTTCTCATGAAATTTTGGTGGTACAGCAACGAAGGAATACTTTTTTTTGAAAAAAAAACAACTCACTTCTCCAATTCCAAGCGTTTTTCTTCCTGCATTTTTCTTGTCTTGGGGTTTATTCTTGTTCCAGAGCTCACTTATAGAAAACAATTGCCGTGTCGAAAAAAGAGAAAGAAAGTGGGGAATAGGGTTGCGTGCGGCTAACAGCGACACACGTAGCGATCGGGTTTCTCAATAGAGCGCCCTTGTGTCGGTCGCTCATGTCGATTTACGGTGCACACTTTTTTTTCTACTAATCTTCATGTTTTTGCTCTTTTGTCATGTTTTTTTTTCGATTTTTTGCGCTTTTCTAGATAATAAGAGATCATTGAATGGGTTAGCATGTAAATTCCGCAAAAACGTTTCAGATTCCATAGGAAAAACGCGTTTTACTCTATTTTCTGTCTGGATTCACTATTCTATTTTCGTAGAATATTAAAAAGTGGCTTTCGAAAGATTAATGACCGCAAATGGGCTACCTCCATGGAGTTTTCGAGTGTCCAATTTTTGAGTGGAATGAAAAGTTTTCAATGGAAATTTTGACTGAAGACGAAAACTCATTTCTTCGAAAATTGAGCGATGATCCATGAGCAAGCTATGCCAACTATTGCGCGGGAGCTCACTTATCGGCGAGGAACAGCCTGCCTACTAGCTTGGTTCAGTTATCTGAGCAATATGAGTTATCCGGGTAATGCTAACCGGTCTCAGATGTCAAGTGCGCTGAAGTGCAAGAAAAAACAAATGTGAAAACAGAAAAGACGCCTGTTTTTTCTAAGGCGTCTTTTCTAACAGAAGGAAAAGTATTGTTTGAGAATAGAGGGCGTTCTGGTTGTCGTGACTAGTGATTGCCAATGAGTTCAGTCGTAATAATCGACGCGACAATCAACAGCATCCTGGGCGTTCCTCGAGCCCGTGTTCCCAGTTTTGACATCTTTGTTCCATTTCCAACCAGCTGTAGATTCATTCCTGTCTTTCCAATTTAACTGATTCTACTCGATACACCGCTTACATTCCGTACTTGTGTCTGGAATCGTTAAGGTTTAATAGCGACAGTTTTATGCTGTATAGTCTTTTTCAGTTCCCATATGACCTCCAAGATTTTCATTCGGACTTGGTTTGAAGTGGCCGTCTTTATAGCCGTCTTGGTCTAACGTTTTCAGCATCAGTGACGGCATCATCACTAAGATACAGAAGATTCTGCTACTATAATCAACTCACTTCATAGCAGACAAGAATTCCAGTGGTCTTCCACTCCCAATTTGTGACATTCACAATTTACTGACACCGAATAATCAATTGGGCTCGCTGACTTCTCTTGTTTGTAGCATTCCCAGCAACCTTTAAGTGTTATATATTGACAAATTTAAATCTAATTTAACGTTGTTCGACCAGAATTCCAAACTAAAGTATATGCCTTGGTATACGACTCACCTTAAAACAGATCAATGTAAACCGAGTCATCTGGAGTAACGCTGGCACCGCATTCTTCTTCCTGAAGGTACAGAGGCAATATGACATTGTCTTGTTGTTCTTGTTTCTTATATTATTACTGTGTTGCTCTTGATATCATTCAAATAGTCCATCGGCTAATTTGGGGAATTTCGAAGCCGTCGAGCGTCTGAAAGATAGGATGATAGTTGGTAACTGAGCTGTACTGTTTAGCCATATCGTCTACAATTTCTCAACCAAAATTGATATAGGCACCCAATTTCTCAATCATCTGTTCCAACGGACCACAAGTACCTAATAAATGCGCTGATATCATCTAAATATCATCTATCCTTTCTTCAGGCAGGTCGTTTTTACTTATTTACTTTTCTCAGGGATTCCCAATACATTCAAGCGAGAGAGAAGGTTATTATCTTTTATCCCAGTCCGATGTTTGAACTACGTCTGGCGATGACCCGCCTCTATCTTCAGAAACACAGAAATTCAGAAGTTTCTTTTTTCCTGACTTTAGTTTCCTTTTTCCTAACAATACGCAGCCAAGCTGTTATGAAAACTCATGGATTTGGCTCTATTCGACTTGAACGGTCCCTTGGAAGTTGAACGGTCCCTTCAGACCTTAGAAATAAAATGACGGTCCCTTCAGAATTGAACGGTCCCTTCAAAGTTGGACGGTCCCTTCAGACCCCAGAAATAAAAAAACGGTCCCTTGAAAGTTGAGCGGTCCCTTCAGACCTCGGAAAAAAAATGACGGTCCCTTCAAAGTTGAACGGTCCCCTGAGAAGAATATTCAGGAATACAAACTTTACACTCATTTTCTTCCTCTCATTGTTGTTCGATGATCATTACAATCCGTAATTGTATTTATCAGTACAAATTGTAAAAGAAAATCTTCAACTAAATTCTTCAGTTTCATCTTCATTTCCAGTATTTGAAGGTGATCCAATTTCAGATTTAATGTTTTGAGAGCTTTCTTGCTCTCGCCTTCCCTCATAAACTCGAGAATGTATTCCTCCGACATAAAATTGACAAAAAATGTGCTAATTTTCTTTTCATATCTGTTGAGATAGAAATGTTATCCATCACAAAAAACATAAAACAGTAGTGAGGGGAAGAAGAAAACAAGAGAAAATTTTGTGTTCCTGGAGCTTCTTCTTAAGGGACCGTTCAACTCTGAAGGGACCGTCATTTTTTTTCTGAGGTCTGAAGGGACCGTTCAACTTTCAAGGGACCGTTTTTTTATTTTCGGGGCTTGAAGGGACCGTTCAACTTTGAAGGGACCGTTCATTTCTGAAGGGACCGTTCAACTTTTTCTGGAGCCTGAAGGGACCGTTTAACTTCCAAGGGACCGTTCAAGTCGAATAGAGCCATGGATTTTTTAGGGAAAAAGTCTCGTTACGGATCATAACTTCAGGAACGGTGGAGATTTTTTTTGTGACTGAGCATTTTTTGCGAATGTCAATGTGTTGTCACAAAAGTTAGATTGGGTACTGTGCCTTCATGAATTGACAAGTTTCCTAGCGCTTGGGGTTTGTCACAAGTTGAATAAAACTTACCATCTTGATGTTTTCCCTCTGGCGCATCGTTGCAGCTTTGCGTCTTTTATCTTGCTCCTGTGGAATTGCCCATGAATTTCATCAAGTGTTTGGTCGGGTCAGATCCAATGAGCTGCAAATCGGATGAGTATATATGTGAATATCTATTCCTGGTTGCTGGACACTCATAGCCTATGACAATGATCAACAGAGCCACATTCTCGTAAATTTTACTTCTTGAGTTTCCATGGACAGGAAATCTACAGTGTTTATGCGCTGATTCAGAAAAAAATCTTGATCCTAATTCATTTTTGTGAGCTGTTTCAAACTTCCATACTTGTAAAAACCTCACCATTCCAATAGAAATCGCAGTCGGTTTGATCTGTGTGTCCCCTCCAAAGAGCGCCAAATGTCGTACAAACTCCAGATTTTGTATTCTGTCTTCAGCTTGGTTCGATCCAGCAGCCATCTCCAACATTTGTTGCAGCTTCTGGAATTTTTGGTAATTTCGTTTCGTTTTCACTTTCAAAAATCCACTCACCATGGTTTAAATGTCGATTATCCTCCCCGGTGCTGCTCATTTCTTTCTCTTTTCCAGTAATATTCTTCTTGAGTCCTTGCTCATCATTGAAAAGAAAACAAAATAAAGTGAAGGTTTTTTTTGAACATGTATATTTCCACTAGCAAACAGCAGAAACCAACGCTGCCTTTGTGAAGAAATAGAGACAACGCGCTCGCCGGAGTGCGGTTAGAGAACGATCGATATGCGATTCTTCTCCTCGGGCTTGCAGACGCAAGAATATAGCATGGGGAGAGAAACTCTCCACGCTTCGTACACTCTCTCCGTTGCCGTTTGCCACTCTTTTCCGCCGTCCGTCCAGGCGAGAGAGTGAAATGGAGAGATGGCAGACGGAGAAGAGTCTTCTCCTCTCTTCATCAACTACGTCACACGCAACGTATTAGAAGTGACAACAACAAAGAGTTCCATAGAGCGCGATTGCTCTGAACGCTAATTTTTTCCTTGGTCTTTTTGAATAATTTCCCTTGAATTTCAATAACTTTCCATCAAGTATAAAAATTCTTCATGCAAAATTTGTATAATCCAACAATTTCGCTGGTTTTCTGCTGGATCTTCCCAGTTCCTCTTTTCTAATCTTGTATTTTTTCCAGAATATGCTGCTCATGGCCAACGGAAATTAATCAAAACAAGGATTCTTCGAACGGATTTTTAAAGCAGATGACTTCACAACGAAGAATATGCTATCGGCAAAGTATATAGTGAGTATTTCGTTTCAAAATAAAATAAATCGAACTAAAAATGAAAAATAGGCAAAATACAAGGGGA
This sequence comes from Caenorhabditis brenneri, assembly GCA_000143925.2. Lineage (NCBI taxonomy): Eukaryota > Metazoa > Nematoda > Chromadorea > Rhabditida > Rhabditidae > Caenorhabditis > Caenorhabditis brenneri. The sequence continues at coordinate 162,268 of GL379899.1, read as the reverse complement.
AGTGCTGCTCAAAATTTCATTTTGCCAGACGGCTTTCAAATGATAGGAAAAATCGCTGGCGAACTATATTTTCGGATTTGTTCAACGTGACAAGGATGAGGACTCGGTCAGGCGGAGTTTTTTTAGCAAGAATTTACCCGCGGTGCCTTCTTCTAGCCAAAATTCTTCGGTTCTTCAACTCGCAATGATCTGATACTGTTTCAATCGTCATAGGGAGAAGTAAAACGTGTTTGAGAACATAATATCAACTGAATTCCTGGATTAGTATAGAAAACCGGCGATGAGATGTCCTTGACAGTACTCAAAGTGAATTTAGATCAGAGGTTTGCCTGGAGCCTCTGTACTGTGTGGATCTATGTTATGGACAGAAAAATAAGGTTAAAAACTTACTAAAATCATCATTTGAATCAAAGTCTTCAGCAAATTTTTTGAGTTTCAGGTGGAACTGGAGATCAAACACTGTCTCAGCATTCATTTCTACTAAAATTGTGGCATGCGTCTTGGCTAGGTAGAAACCATCACCCAGCAAGTGTTCAAATGAATTGAAGTGGAAGCGTCCAGAAAAATGGATCTCAACGATGGCAAAACTGAGAAACACAAAATGCTTCAACCATTTGGACCCGTTACAACTCCATGAAGATTTTTCCCACCAGAGTAGTCGCGATGCTACCTGATCACAATGAAGAAGTTCAAAAATCTTGAACACGAAAAACTCCCGTAAGAAAGGGAGCTAATGAGAACATTTTCTGATTGAATGATTAAGATTGTCGGTCAACTCGAATGGCTGGCAATTTTTTTTGTTTTATTTGAAGGTTCATTGGCTCGCTGTTACATCGCGAAGCCTTACTTTGATTGTTTTGTTTAGAAATAGCAGACCAGTTGGATAAAGGTTGTCAAGGTTCGATCGGGGAATCGAAGGGGGGAATTTTGTGTTAGCCTCCTAGCGAAATTTTTTAAAAAATGGAAATGATGTTTTTCAGCGACTTCAATAGCTCCAAGAGGCAAAAATGACGATGGCGTGCGTAACCAAACTCCCCTGATCCGGCACTCTTTGATTCTTTCCGAATTATACGATGCGATTTCCTTCAACAGTTTGAACTGATCTCTCTCCAAGTTTGATGTTGTTATTGTACTGTGTTCCGGTTCACCAAGCTTTTTCAATTATATTTTTTCAAAAATGAAGTTCCTTGCTCCAAACTCCAAACTTTTCCACCTTCCTTTTGTCATTTTTGAGAACAGTCTGACCCAGTACACCGCTCATTGAGCAAATTGAAATTAGATAGTTTGAAAATCGTATTTTCCTGTTATCGCTGGTCAATTGAGTGTGAATTTATCTTCTATCGCAAGACGGTTTCTTTTTTCTTCCATTTCTCTTCTCCCCGCTTAGTCGAGGTATCCGGAAAATCCAATTCATAGAATTTCTTCTAACTTTCAAACTCCCTAGTGACAAACTAATGAACCACCAGCTCTTGTTCCCAAGAACAGATTTTTTTGAGTTTCCCATCCACAGTCTACTCATCCATATCTGCCAGATGGCCGCATACTCTTTCTACCGCAGCCAGCAAGCACTGTGCAACAAAAGGTTTGGTGTGCAGATAGGTTACATTGTCTTAAGTGGTTAGGTAACCACTAGCTAGACACCTCCTCATTAAACGGTCGTCATCTTGGATCTCGACGCAGCAGGGAACCAGTGTTCGTCTCTCGCTTTTGGTGAAATACTGTGGAAGAACAAGAGAGAGGAGAGAAATCCAGAAAGGAAGCGATCGGAAGGAAGAGGAATAGTGGTCAAAAAAAGGAGGTGTCATACAACGACAAAACATCTGCCCTGACCTTTTGTTTCTTATATTGGCACAAAAACACAGTGTTAGTGTTTTTTATCGAGAACTGTTGATATATTCTTAGGAAAGATAGCAGAATTTACTTTTTTCAAACGGTTTCTCTCAGTTCTCCCAGTTTTGGCTAACACGGAAAAGAAAACAACTGAAGATGAATTTTCGAATTTTTCTCGTTCTCGAATTTTTCGAATAAAAAAGTTTTCTCTCTCTCTCTCTTTTCGAATTTGTTTGTCTATTTTTTCCATTTCCCGTAAAATTCCGTATAAAAAACGTTTGAAATTGTAGATGGAAAGACACAAGAGAGCAAATGATGAAAGTGGAGGTTCGCCAGATGCGAAAGTTAGCAAGGTTTGTTCAAAACATTATGATCATATTTGTGACGGGCCCGGCCCGGAGGCACGCTCCGCCAGGAAGATCACCGCGAATTTTGAAAAAAATGAAAAATATTTCCACATTTTGTGCTCCAGGGTTATATTGAGCATATCAGTGGAAAAATGTGAAGTTTTCTGAAAAAGTGCAAATGTTTTCAAAAAAATTGAAAAATTTTGAATCCGCGCCTCCGAGCCGGGCCGGGTTTTGGAATTGTCGGGCCAAGCCAAAATTTCACAAGTATAGGTTTGTTTGTCTATACTTTCTTTTTCCCGTGAATTTTTGTGTACCCCTTCAACAAAAACGTGAATGATTGTAGATCGAAAGACACAAGAAAACAAATGATGGAAGTGAAGATACCACGCGTTTACATTCCGACAATCCCACTTCAGAGGAGGCAAGACACGTGGAAGAGCAGTAAGTTCAACAAAAGCTGTCAGACGGCCGGCCGCCAAAAAATCTAGTTTTTTCTGAATCAGTTACTTTGACAATTGTCATACTATAACAAAAAACTCAGTTCGTGCTTCTTTCGCAAAAATTTCTACAGAAATGTTTTTATTTATTTATTTATTTATTTATTTAAAGTACGTCCGCAAGGAACGTGAAATTGATACAAAAAAGAGTTTTGAAGTTGAACTTGTCCGTGGCCGTTTCCCAATATTTCCGTGACCATAACCTTTCTGGGATTTCTTTTCTTCTTCTTTGCATTCGAGAAAAATTCGTAGACACGGACGATTGGTCCATCTTCCCGCCTTCTGATTCAGCTCCGGAATAACTTTGAATCTGAGAATGAATAGGAGAAGCATCTTTGAATTCGCGGAATGGAATTCAGCTCCGCTTCTTCAGTCGCTTCATTTCCATTTTCAGAGCTTTTCTTGCTTTTTTGCGGTTCCTTCTTTCTTCTCTCCTAACTTTTTCAGCTTCAGATTGGGATGATGCCCATCTTTTCTTCTGCTTACTTACATTATTTTTCACTTATTTCCTTATTTCCACTAATCTTATTCTTCTTTCTTCTTCTATTTCTCTTAGTCGTTTCTTTTCCAAAATATATCTGCCATGAAATGGCTATATCTGCCATGAAATGGTTGTACAAAAAAGTTGTCAGCTACTTTGATAAAGTGCTGTTAACTACACGCAATTTTTTGAGAATAGCATACGAGTCAGTTTTAATTCGCTAAAATTAGCTGAAATACCAAATTTATTTATTTTTGAACAGTACTGTACATGTATGAAATACCTTTTCAAAGGCAAACTTCCAATTCAATGTAAGAGAAGCACATATCATAATGCTAATTCTATTTTCCATTGTGTCAATCTTTTCAGCAATTCTCCATCTCAGCTAGCAATCCCATCTGAGTCTACACACAATTCCCGCCAAAAACCAAAGCTGAATTCATTTGGACAAAGATTTCCTATTTCTAATGAAAAGTAAGATTTTTATGTCAACATCAACTGAAGAATGGAAAATTTACAGAGAAGAAGCCTGGTTCCTAGTCCTCCGAGATAGCATCATTAAGCACTCCAGAGATAATTTCATGAGCAAAGGTGTGGAAAAAAGCTGCAAAGAACTGAAGGAACTGTTCCCGATCGATTTGCCAATCTGGAAAATTTGTCAAATGGGCAGAGAATCATTGTGCCAAAACAAGTTTCTCGGAATCGATGTTTTTCCTGTTCCTGATTATGCTGATGAGTAAGTGATTCAACTTGAAAAAATTTTGTTTAGTACATCATCACTTTTTTAGATTAGAAGCTGAATCAATATTCCAATATACAGAGGACAATTCCAATGAAGAGAGGTCCGTCGGTTACCTCAGAAGTTTTCTAAAGGAGAGTGTTGAAGAAAGAGAAGAGGTAATGATTTTCATCTGACTAGGGACTGGTCAGACTTGACAAATGAGTTGAGTGAAACAAGTTATACCACCAGATAGCTGGTGACACGCTATTCATTTTGTGAGATTTGTAGCTGCTGCGGAGTCCTGTGGTTCCTGTAATCCGGGTCAGAAGTCCCAGTAAAAATATCCCCGTGACCTTCCCTCCCCCCTCTTCTTCTAGGAAGAAGTCTCAAATGGGAACAAGTTGAATTTAACGTGATATTATATAATAATTTTTTGAACAGAAAGAAATTTGGTGTGAAACTAGGGAAGTACTGGGGAGAAGAACTTCTGTTTCATTGACATGAAACTTTCTTTCTCTTCTTATTCAAAGCCTTCTTTTTGTTTCAATTATCATTTCGTTTTAATTTTTTTTTATTTTATCGTTTCCCAGTTATTCTTCGCTATTTATACACAACTTTGTTCGATTTTGGGAATTAGTGTTAGCAGCAAACAGAACTGGGTACCACAAAAACAAGAAAACTTGTAAATTTTTTGCCCTTTTCTTTGAATGTTGAATATCTACAATAAAATGCTCAAAGCAGATGACTTCGTTACACCGCGCACATCTTATGAAAGCAGAAGAAGAACAAGAAGGTAAATAGCAATCAAAATCTCCAACACTTCCGAAACACTTTTGAGATGGTGTAATGAAAGGATTATGCACATCAGTGTATCCGTTGACTCTTTCCTCGTAGGATTTTGCGGATGTTTGGGCGGATCCCCTTCAGATTGGAACTTCAGAAGAAGGATCGACAGGACGTTCAGCAACGAAACCGACATTGCAAAATGCCATGTTACACGAAGCAAAACGAATCATGGCATATAAAATGCAGGGGACACGCAAAATATTAAAAAGAAAAAATTTACAAGTTTTCTTGTTTTTGTGGTACCCAGTTCTGTTTGCTGCTAACACTAATTCCCAAAATCGAACAAAGTTGTGTATAAATAGCGAAGAATAACTGGGAAACGATAAAATAAAAACAATTAAAACGAAATGATAATTGAAGCAAAAAGAAGGCTTTGAATAAGAAGAGAAAGAAAGTTTCATGTCAATGAAACAGAAGTTCTTCTCCCCAGTACTTCCCTAGTTTCACACCAAATTTCTTTCTGTTCAAAAAATTATTATATAATATCACGTTAAATTCAACTTGTTCCCATTTGAGACTTCTTCCTAGAAGAAGAGGGGGGAGGGAAGGTCACGGGGATATTTTTACTGGAACTTCTGACCCGGATTACAGGAACCACAGGACTCCGCAGCAGCTACAAATCTCACAAAATGAATAACGTGTCACCAGCTATCTGGTTGTATAACTCGATTCACTCAACTCATTTGTCAAGTCTGACCAGTCCCTAATGAGTCAATTCAAACTACGTGATGAAACCGGAATACTTTCAGGAGATCCCCGTTATGACTAAGCTATCACCAAAAACACTTCTCCTCTTTTTGAAAGAATTGTCGAAAGAAGAGAGCTGTCATCCAACGTCTGATGATGAGCTAGCAGTAGCATATGATCAGTGGACTAAAAGCTCTTGTGACAAAAAAAGGTTCAAGAAAATGTAAGTATTTCGGAGAATATATTTGTTCACATGAAAATGGTTTCAGCATCTCCCAGTTGAGACCTTTAATTCAACATGCCAGTGGGTTGACGACGTTTGACAAAATAAGAATAATGTATATTCTCCGAGAGAAACCGTCACCGGAAATGATCAAAGGGTAATTCTTTGAGCTTATTGAACAAGATAATTTTCTCATTTCTACAGCTGTGAACTATACGGAAATGTTCACGTCAGTGCGTATGGAGAGCTTGTGTTTCGGTACATCTCTAGGGGAGGGTATTCCTTTGTGGACTATCATCCTAGCTTCATCGACCCAAACAACTTGTATTTCGGAAACAAATCGAATCAGTCCAGTTCAGATGCAACCACATTTCCAATACTCCAACAGTAAGTGGCTCGTTCTATACTGGCTATTGGTCTTTTAGCAAGCATGACTCAGAGTTTACGGTCCGGCTCGGCTGGTGATATAGAAATTTCGTAATCTAGGCGTGTGTGAAGGATAGAAAAAGTAGTTTTAGGTTTTTGAAACGTTGTTCACAATTTTCATTGTATTTTAGTTAATATTTTAAAATGGTTACAACCAGGGCTGTGCGAAAAATTTTCGTCCAAAAAATTATTCGCCCTCATTTTTCGAAAAAGTTTTCCGAAAAAACCGAAAAAAAATTCCGGACAAAGCTTTTTTTAGTTGTATCTTTCTATGCTTTTACCGCGTTTTTTACCCAATTTTCAAAAAAAAAACAAATTGAAAAATCCCGAAAAATTATTTATCGTTTTTTTCGCTCTGAAAAATTCGAAAAAAAAGTGTTTCAAGTTTTTTCAGACCAAAAGTTTCGGAAAAAAAAATTTTTTTTCGAAATTTTTTCGGAAACTTTCAACCCTGGTCCTAACCAAGCCCTCGTAATTTATGACGAGACCGGCTCTAAATGTCACAAATATTGAAAACTTGCATTTATTAGAAAACAACTTTCAGGCAAGTACCTATTGATCCGGAAGCTCAAGGGCCAAACCAAGTCAGTGCTGAGTCGGAGGGCCAGGACCATGTTGCCATAAATGGCCCCAACAACGAGGGATTGAAATACCTGTACAATATGCTTATGCCGGGTCGGAAGTTCGTTTGTGTGGATTTCGATAATGTTGAAATGGAGGTCGTGATCAATTTAGAGCCGGAGGAGCAGAAGGAAGTTGGTTTCGAGGATTATCACAATTTTGAGCCGGAGAAGCAGTTGGACCTTGAGCTGGAGCAGCAGTTGGACATTGAGCTGGAGCAGCATCCGAATTCGAAGCCAGAGGTCAAGGATAATGCTACCTCGACGAAACAAAACAATATTGTGGTGGTGCAAGACAATAATGGATTCGGTCAGAGTTTTGGTGGTCCAGAGCTGGACACTGCTGAGCTGGAGCAGAAAGATGCTGGATTTGATCAGGAGAATCTTGAACTCGAGCGAGATAATAATCTGCGAAAACAGGGCAACACTGCTCAAAAGTCCCAGAACAAGACTGTCCTGAAGGAGACCCAAGACACAGCACCATCAACTGTTACTGAAAATTCTTCTGCTCTCCCCGTCGTCCAAGAACAGCTCCCAACCATTCATAATGGGACTATAAGTGCACGTTTTCTGCTAGAAAAGTTCAGTGAAACACTGAAGAAATGGGAATCGCCACTTCTCACAGAAATCTCCCAACAAGTTGAGGATAAACACAATACCGCCGGAGAACAAGATGTAATACATTTAATTCCTAAGTCATATTTTATATTTTCATTTTTCAGAGAGTTGTCTTGGAAACAATAAAAGAGGGTATGTGCGGGCGCCTGCCAGAACTTTTTGGTCATGCAATGAAGAGCACGAATTGGAATCAATCAGACTCAATGGATGTACAAGAAGCAGCTTTCTATTTCCGATCTTTCATAAAAGCTATCAATTCACCGATACTAGAGCAGCCATTGAAATATGTTACCAAGCTGAGAGATAAAAAAAATTTCCCTGAAAAAGTGAGTTTTCGTTTTATGATATCTTTGGACGATAATTTGTTTTTTTTTTTCAGAGAATTCCAAAAGAAGCCGTTGATGAAGTCTTCAATGAACTTCTAAAGATTTTCTCCACGTTCGTCAGAAATACAGATAACTAACGGGTTAGGTTTATTCGCTTCGCATCTCGCTTTTTGTTATTTTTTCGACTGTTTTAGCATGTTTCTCATTTAAAATGTTTTTGTTAATTGATTTTTTATTTAATTTCATGTGTTGAAATATCAAAGATTTTGCTGATTTTTCAGTAGTTTTCTAGTTAAGTTTTGGTAATGAAATCGTTCAATCGTTCATCCATCAGAACATTATAAAATACAGGTATTCAGCAAAAAAAACCTCTCAGACGAACGTTTTGCTCACATGGATCAGGAATTTTCTATAAATTGGTAGTCTGCGAGTAGATGCTTCTGTGATTCGATTCTGGAATTTTTCGCTTTCACTGGAGCCTGAAATTCTGAATATTTTCATCAGAAGTAGCCATGTTGACAGTGAATTGAACAAAAGGGGCCTGTTCTTTTTTAAAGATGCAGATTACCAGACACTCAGGCTCCAGTGAGGGTTGAAGATTTCGGAATCGATTTTCGGGAAAAAAAGATTTTCGGAAAAAAAAATCTACTTTCAGATCACCATTTTTTTTTAGAAAATTCCTAATTCATGTGAGAAAGACTTTCCCTTGTGAAACCACTTGATTTTGCAGAATGAGTGTTTTTTATTGTTTCTTGAAGACTCTCAACTATTGGAACCGTCTATTTTCATATCACGTTTCAGACGGTCCCTACATTCATTCTTAATGTAACTCGTCGAGCTCTATCCGAGGGTATAAAAATCTCGAGGGAAGTTTTTAGTGACTGCCCTCCTCTCTCCTTTCTCCCTTTGAGATACCTTAAAAGTCGCTGAACGCAACTCTTCACCGGAAAGAAAATAGTGGAACCACTGACAACGGACGAAATAAGTTTTTTTTTGAAAGATTTTGGAAAATCGAAAACATAGGACTTCAATCGAAGGGTTCTTCGAACATTAGACAAAACATCGGTTTCTTTCAAATTATCTTAAGGGAACCCCCAGAAATTTTCTCGCAATACTTCTCTGAAGACCCAAACACGGAAAACAAAAGCGACAGTTTTTAAATCTTCATTCACAGCTCTGCACAGCTCAGCCAAACTCATTTTATACAGTTTAAAAAAGAATTTTGTATTTACAATCAAATTTAGACCTAGAAAAAAAACATAAAACAAAATAATTGACTCGTCGAGGTATTCCTCTATTTCATCTACAAAAAAACTACACATCAAAAGCCAATTGACTCTCTCCGACTTCTTTCCGATGAACGCTTCCATCTTCTTTTTTGACTCGTCACTAGGTCTGTGTATGCGAGAAGGTTCTCTGCAACGTGCTGATTGTAGGGAAGATTGTTAACTTTTTCACAATACCACTTCATATTCGTATGTCACACCACGGTAAAACGACATATGCCGATAGAGATCCCACGTTCTCAATGTCTTCTCAGTTTCTTTTTTAGTTTCAGTTTTCTGGAAAATATTATATGTCCTTCAAACTAGTGAAAGAAGAAATTTTTGGAATGTTTAGAAAAAAATCTCTAAAAAATTTTTCAGTTACATGCTACGTAATATAAACTTATGAAATATCACACATAAGTTCAGGGAAAGTCTTTAATTTTTTCTTGGTTAAATATACAGCTCAAGAAAGATTTTGAAGCTTAAATTCCCCTCAAAAGTCATGTAATCAGTCAAATTTTAGTGAAAATCATTGGGCAAAAAAACTCACATTTAAGAATCACATTTTCATTGCAAAGTACCCATAATATTAGATATGAATCAGATTTTTATCAAAAAAATTCAGAATAATCCAAAAAAATGCCCCAACAGACAGAGAGGCAAGGAAGAAAAATGTATAGAATGGAAATGACCAGCAAAACTAGTGAAAGGAGCAAAGAGAGACGAAAAGAAGAAGAAATATTGCCTCCGTAGCAGTTAAAGGAGGGGAGACTCTCATTTTTCACTCACTATTTCTTTCTCGAGAGGCGCTGGTCACTTTCACTCTTTTCTCTTTTCCCGCATTTTTCCTTCTCTTATCGAGGAGAGAAATTTCTCTTTGAAGCCAAGAGAAGCGGCTGTTCCTTCCGTTGTAGAAATGAATCGTGTCCCGCTGGGGTCCTTCTTTTTGTTCGTTTCGATTTTTGCTCCACAACGTTTTGAAAACTGGGAATATAATTTCTTCACGGAAGTTCTTGGACATTAAATGAAGCAAAACCTTTTATTCGAATAAAAATTTTTTTTGAAACCGAATAAGAATGAAAAGGAACAATCAAAAAAGCATGCAATGTTGACAAAGGCTTTGATGATAATAAAAATACAATGAAAAATTACAAAACTGTGTCTTTTCTCGCATCATCCACTTCTTTCATGTTGTATAAAGCAAGAACTGAAATAATATGTAAGTCATAATTGAAAAAAATTGCTGATCTCAAAACAACAAGGAGGTTTTAAAAAAATAACTCACATTCTTAAAAACATCACACTTGAAATTTGGCATCAACATAGTTTCTCCCACCCGACACTGAAAATTGGGTTATTTATTTTTTCAAAGAATTTTTCAAAACCTAGTCCGAAATGTCTTAAAATTTATGGTAACAGAACACCTCTTGCCAACTATTCCGAACCTTGTAAATTGATTGCAAGGGTATATAAAAATAAGTTGCCGTTGATGAACTCCATATATTTTTTCAGGAAACAAAAAAATCGCTCTCAAGATAACTAGCATCAACTGCTTTTCTATTTTCCATTTTATCCCAGATAGAGATTTCCAGATTTGGAAACTGTCGGCCCGGCCCGGATTGGACATTTTAAAAGATTTCAATCAGTTTTTTTGCACAAAACGTTTTCAACAATGTCCGTTCCCAGTTTCGAGGTTTCGAAATTTTAAAAATTCTAGATCATTTTGAAACAAAAAACCTCTCATCTAACGTTTGAAAAAATATTTGACCAAAAATATAATCAAAAACACTAATGTGTTCTCAAAACATCGGACATCTTTTCGAGAAAAACAGAAACTTACTTTTTTAAAAATATCACAGTTGGTATGTTTTCGTAGGCATAATCACCTAAAAAAGAGTAAATTTTTGTTTGTAGCATAAAAGCTCATTTTTAATTCATAAGTACACAAGAATCAACACCTATTACTCAAGAAAAAACCTTTTTCAAAAAAAAAAGGTTTAGTTTGTTTGATGTTTTTGAGAAATACGCGTTTATACTTTCGTATTAATCAATTTGAAAATATTGTTCTCAAAAATTGATACTATAGACTTAAAGATAGGCCCCATCCTTATATATAGAAGCAGTCGTGTTGGGACCGGTTTTCAAGGAACCTTCACTTTTTGGGACCGTCGGGCTTTAGTGGGAACCAATGTTTTGCTCAAGGGATCTCTAAAACCTGAATAAACCGAGTAAATTTTTGATAGAAATTAATACTACGGGAAAAAAACAACGTTGTGTTCCGTTCAAAAGTTTTGTCTCTACTTACCGAAGTCCACTCCCTTTTGACTAATCGTTACAGACTTTTTGGAACGGCTGACAGAATGTCCACAAAGTTTGCGTCTCATTTTGCCTTCGAGAGATGTCTGGGCAGCTTGCAGCAAGGATTTAGACAAAACTACCATTCGTTTTGAGCGATGTCATTCTGAAAAAATGTTTAGCTGAATAATATTTGAGTGTTTGTATGGTAGGAAACAAACTATTCTAGGAACACTTTTATCTTCAGGAGAGTCTGAAAAGTGAAAAAGAGAAATGATAACAGTGATCGAAAGTGTCACATCTAGAATAAAACGCATCAAATTACAAAACTAATAGATTCTGATGTTCTGCCAAAAATCACAAATCGACTTTCAAAATAGTTAGTACCACCTGCTTCATTTTGCTTGTTTTTAGTTAGGATTAAAAAAAAATGTTTGGACTGACTTATGCTGATCATAGTACAATAAAGTCAGCTGCTCAAGGAGTTTTGTGACTAGGTTTTCAGTGTAGACAGCATTTAGTTTTCGAAAATCATTTAGCTGATTCTATTAATTTTAGTTCGACTTTCGACTGAAATAAGTAATTTTTAAAGAAGTAACTCACCAAAACTATCACATAGTTATCACAGAATATTGGAATAATATTGGAATAAATATAGTTTTCGAAATTTCAAATAATCAACATTAAAAAAAGGTAGCCACTGAATCCTGAGTAGCAAAGAGTAATGTGAAAGAATGACTCGGAAGAAACCGAAAAGTCGAAAACAAATCGGAGAGAGCCTCAAGAAAAAGAGAAGTCATTTTTGTGTAATGTCTCAAACCAAGGGACGCGCCATCCAGTTTATTCACTGTTACTTGGTACAACTTTCTGCTGTTTGTTTCCCAACTGACAATTTTGCTTTCGCTTCAATATCTATTTCTCCTGGTCCGTGTGCAATTTCTCTCATTCCAAGTTTTTTGAGAAAACTGGGAGGCATATTTAAACCAAAAATTTCGAATGTTAGAAAAAAGTGTGATTTAAAAAATTCATTTCTCAAAAAAGCCATAACATGGACAAAAACAAATTTATTGAATGACAACTTGAAATTGAATGAGCATTTGGTTTGAATGAGCATACAATTACAGTTGAATGAAGAAAAGAATAACAGTGGAATAGAGATAATAAAAATATTTTAAACCCAATAATTGTTATGAGATTAATGGGGTCTCTGGAGCGCAAATTGAAATTCCGTGGTGAATAACTGTCTACATCCTGAATGATAACGGAGTTGAATGAGAAATTATTTGATGAATAAAAAATCACTTGAAATCGAATTTAAGATTCATGGGCTTTTATAAGTTCCTACATAAAAATATTACGGTCCTAATCCGCCCCTTTAATATTAACTATAACATCAAAGGGCGAATAGTCAAATGTAACCAACTTTTGATAAATAATTTTGAACCGAAAAAACTCACCAAAGCATCACATTTTTATCACAGTAATTGAAATTAAGTTCAGGTCAAAATAAATTCAGAATAATCATATTAGAAACGTGGCAGCCCCAGAATCCGTAGAGGCAGGAAAAGGGAGAGTCGACTGAAGGACAAAAAAGCTGTGGCGGATGGAAGAGAGAAACTCCAAGAAAAAAGAGACATTGAGCTGACAAAAAGCTCTTTCAATTCTGATGCACTATTTTATTCATGAAGGAGGGCTCATTGCTCTCTGGGTCACCTCTGCCCAGGAAAAACGCTTGCTCATCTTTTTTCACAAAGGTTGCTCTCAGAAACTTCGTTTTTTTGTGGCTTTCAGTTTCTTCCCGATTGACAACTGTCAAAAATGACTAACTCTTGACCTTTTGGTTTTTTCCATAAAGTCGTTTTAGAGTTTTCTGGCAAAAAACTATAAAATCCAGAATAACATTTTCTATTATCTACTATCTGCAATTCGAAATATAGGAAATAAATTTTCAATAATTTATTCAATTTTGATGAGGTGAATGAAAATTAGAAAGTGTTATTTGGGGGATATGTGAAAACAAAATTTCAAAATTATAAAGGAAGTTTAAAACAACGAAGAGAAAAAGTACAACACGAAGAAAATTACCGAATAAGTTTAACTACTAAAAAATAATTACAAAGTCAGTAGTAGGAATGTGGTATTAAAGGCCCAATCCAAGAAGGTCGATTCTGGAAAGTTATTTGATCAGTAAATTCAAAACATTGTTGTTTTGGCTTCTAGATTTTTGGAAAATTTTGGAGCGTGGTAAAAAACGTTAATTTTCAATGATTTGAGATATTCAGGTTTGGAAAAAACTCACAACCAAAATCTTCAAAAAAAAAAAACAATTGGTCAGTACCGCGATGTTACGACATCCCTACACCCGGATCTGAAAATGGAACAATAGTTTTTGGCTAACTCCACAGTTTTATTAGTAGCATTTCAAGTTAAGATGGTATTTAAAACAGTTTAATCTGAAATCCCACCTTAGTTCGAAAAAATTGGTTAAACTTTTTTGTTCTGTTGTTTTTTCTATAAGTTCACAGCGCTGTTCAAAGTCTGCAAGCACTCATCGTTCTTAGTTGTTAACGTAGATGGGGTTATTTCCAAAAAAGTACCTGTACTGTTGTTATTCGGGTTATTATATATTGGGTTATTACGGTTTTCTGGATGCTGCATGTTACCTGAGTAATTGATGAATTGAATTGAGTAATTGAGTGATTTTGGTTATTTACCTGGGTAGTTTTTGATTATAATAGATGGGGTTGTTATTAAAAAATGTACCTGTATTTGTGTTATTTGGCTGGTTATAGATCTGGTTGAGCATATTACCTGTGTTTGTATTGATCCTTGGTGGTTGAATATCTTGACCTTCCATATTACCTCTCGTTTCTTCCTGAAATACATACCTTCTTCATCATACTGGTAGACAACACTTTGTTAAACATGGTAAGATACAGATGTATCCTACCCTATTACTGCTAATGCAGGATCCAAGCTTACTTTTTTTTCCAAAAGTGAATTCAACATCACAGAAAATCTTCGTTGACTCACCAAGAAACTCATTTATCCTAAGAAGGCATTGACATCAGCGGAGAAAATTACAAATAATCAGAATAGTAGCTCCAAAATCCATAGAAGCAATATAAAAAAATAGAATAAATGAGAGAGCAAAAATATTTTAGTTACAATTAGAAATAATCATAATAATAGCTCCAGAATCCATAGAAGCAGTTGAAAAAATAGAATAGGTGATAGAACAAAAATATTTTAGATAAAAGTAGAAATAGTCAGAATATATAAAAAGTCTACACAAAATTCATAGTAGCTGAAGAAGTCGGGTGTAAAATGAGAAGAATGAAGAACGGGAGACGATGAGGAGATGGGGAAATAGGGACCTGAGAGAAAAAAAAAGATGTTCTCAGTGTAAACTAAACGAGCTAGAGCCGGGAGCATAACGCTTGGCAGCACTCCTCTCTTCTTCAACTCATTCGGAACATCATTTCGGAAGAATCGAATCATTTCTTTCGAACTGACCAACTTCTCTCCGCGTCAGCTGTGATGTTTCCCGCTTTCATTCATCTCTGATTCATTGGGAGATAAACTCATCCAACGAATTTCTGAGAACCAAGAAAAATTTTGAGTGTTCCAAGCTACCTGAAAAAAGAAGATCAATGAAAATTTTTGTACAGTTATTTGTCAGCAGCAATTGAAAAAAAATCTAGTCTATAAAATGAACAGTAGTTGAAATAAAATAGCGATAAAAACATCCAAAACTTCTGATACAACTGGAATTACAAAGAATCCGAATTCAGAATAAAAATTCTTTTCCCTGGCGGATGGATTGCATAAATACCGGTTTTATTGGTTATTATATTCACCATATATGCCCGAATCCGGCCGGCCCGGGCCGAAACGGGATTTTTCATGGAGTCGGCCAGGCCCGACCCGGTGGCCCCGAGGTCAGTTTAGTAGAAATTGTTTCAACTGAAAATTGGTAATTTTCCCCCCGAGAGAAGCTTTTTTCCTTTTTTTTTTAAATGCAACAAAAATTCGGAAATAAAGCCCGGCCCGGCTCGTCACAACTATGGTTTTGACAGAAGGAGGTATTTTCAAAAATAGCCTAGTTCAGCGGTGGGATCAGCCAAAGTAAAAAAAATGATAAAATGACGAAGAAACGGCGGGAAAGAGCTAGAATGCCGGTGCACTAAAAATCTTGTGATGACAATGAACCAACATTTTTTCTGTTTTAGTTTCTATCAAACTTTCATCATAATAACTTTGAGATTGCTACTAAAACTTTATTGTCACTTTTTCAAAACAAAAACAGGTGAAAAACTAAATCGAGAATTAAATATCGTTTTTGGAACTGCGTTGCTTCTTTGGCTTCCACATTTTTCTGAGACTTCCTTTATTCCCATCCTGCTTCTTTCCGACTGGTTTCTGTCCTCCGGGAGAGATTCTTCGGTTTTTTTTAAGGTCTGCATGTTGCTTAGCCAAGTGCTCTTGAATATGGTCTTCTCTGCTTCCAGGTACATTGAGTGTCTTGCTGAAACTTCGGAAATAGTTTTTTGTTGTGTTACATCGTCACAAACTAGTAGTTGCACTTTCTTCTTTGTCCACCAATTCCAGAGCAACTGCCTTGCGTCCGCAATCATGTTTTGTTGACATAACTCCTGAAATTGAAATAAACAATGACTTGCATGATTTCTGAGCACGGCTTGAATGACTATGGTAACCTTTTCTTTGCGCCGTCATTATATCAAATCCACAGCTTATCTGAGGGATTTCAAGTTTACACCGTTCAAATAAGCTTTTTTGAGTTTGCACTGTTGTGTTAAGCAGTTTTGCCTTTACACCGCTGTTCTCACAAAACAGCGTTAAGTCCGAGAAGAACCGTAATTTGTTACAGAGTATCAGGAATAGGAAGTTTCAGAATAAGCGAAATGGAAAAAATTGAATTGACCAAATTTATTTAGCCTGTTTTCTTGAAACCAAAAACTCACCAAACTATCATAGCCATGAAAATGTGTTACATGTTGAAACCCGATAAATACAATTTCAAAAAATTAAAGATAATCAAAAAATAATAGCTACAGTATTCAGAGTAGCAGAAGAGAAAGGGAATAAAATGAGAAATGAAATAATTTAGTGAGGGAGCTAGAAAAGAGTCGGAGAGCTCGGAGAAAAAGGTGATGGTGGTGATTGTGATATTAAGGTGATATTAAGCACAGAAATTCGGGCTCTGTTCGGAAATCACGGGTCAAAAGAAAAATGAACGGGTCGAAAAAAAAATGAACGGGTCAAATAAAAAAATGAACGGGTCAAATAAAAAAATGAACGGGTCAAATAAAAAAATGAACGGGTCAAATAAAAAAATGAACGGGTCAAATAAAAAAATGAACGGGTCAATCAATTAATAGGTCCTGTCTTCAAGAAAAAATAAGAGCTCTTATCCAAAACCCGGGTATTTATTTTTTTCGGGACACATGGGAATACCAGGGACTTTCGAAAATACCCAGGGTCTTTGCAAATTTCCGGGACTGTTATATTGGATAAGGGTCTTGAAGGAATACCCGGAATAATGAAATATGCGGGACCCAAATTAACTTTTACGGGACCTGGAAAATGTTTTCCGGGATTCAACCTACTCGATTTTTTGCTTTAGAAAGCTTTTTTGTTATGTTTCCTAAGCCTGTTTTGATGGTGTTCCAACTAATTGAACCTTCGAAAGCTTAAAACACTACTATTGAATCAGGCTTAGGAAACACACAGCCCAGGAGAAATCATTTGGAGCAAAGGTCGATTCGGATGAGTCCCTTCTATATCATGGGTCCCGGGTATTGTGGTAGTCACCGGTTTCGGAGTAGTGGTTCGGCCACGTCTTGGAGCAGTTGTGGTAAATAAAGTTCTCGGTGCTGAAGTCGTAGTCAACAACTACAAAAAACTCAACTGGCAATGGCCGGAACACTTGCTCTTCTTAAATAATGATGTAATGAAGAAAATTGAAATGAAACATTAAAAAAATATAAGAACCAACCATATAACTTCAAAAAATGTTAATGAATGATTACACAAATACTATCCCAATGATTCGTGCATTGCGTATAAGCAAATCAGTTCTTGAAGTCAGGATCTATTTATTGATTGACCCGTTCATTTTTTTATTCGACCCGTTCGTTTTTTTATTCGACCCGTTCGTTTTTTTATTCGACCCGTTGATTTTTTTATTTGACCCGTTCATTTTTTTATTTGACCCGTTCATTTTTTTATTTGACCCGTTCATTTTTTTTTTCGACCCGTTCATTTTCCGTTTGACCCGTTCTTTCCGAACAGAGCCGAAATTCGTTGCAATTGTTCGCAAACGTTTCCGCTTCGATGAGTTTGCTTCTCTTTTTGTTTCCTCAACTGACAACCTACAGATTTTTGAGACCAAGTGCTCTTCAAATTCCTTTTTCAGAATTTTTAACTGGATTCCCCTCTAAAGATTTTGTGAATTCTATTCGAATTTTTTCATAACAAAACATAATTTTCATTCGTGAACAGGTTGGGTGTGAACAGAAGAAGTAATCTCAAAAACGAAACAATCACATCATTTATATCACATAAATTTTCGAATTCTCGGAGTTATCGAGATATGATGCTCCGAACAGCTCAGTACTAAAATGACCGAAATGCTCCAAGATTCGACAAACTGCTTTATTAGGTCGCAATATCTGATTGTTCATCTTGATAATCCTCAGCTTACTGAGCACTTTGAAAAAGTGCATCTCACCTCTATTTTTCTCTGTGTCAAATGCTCTTTTCCATTTCAAAACACTGCATCTAACGATTTCGCTCAAGGAATAACTCTAGTTAAATTCAGAGCCATTGTCAGGTTATTCTGAGTTCGTGAAAAATGAGTTTAATACTCAAACGAGATATCTCTTCTATATACTAAGCGGCAAGCTCTGTCTGTGTGTGTGTCTGTCCAGCACTTATCACTGAATAACTTTTGTACCCCTCGACCGTTTTCTATCATATTTGGCACATGGTCATGGGTCCCCGAGCGCTTCAATTCTATACCGTTTGGAGCTTGGGTTACTGTAGGATTACGGTAGCTACAGTAATCCGAGCTCCGAATCGAATCTAAAGAGGCGTTCAGAGTGCTCAGAATTGTTCCATTTTTTGCATGTACTACCTAAGGGACCCCAATAGTACACCATCGAAAAATGGTGGAGATTACTGTAGGATTACGGTAGTTACGGTACTCCAAAACTCCACGGGCAAGCGATAGATAGATAACTTTCCAGAAACTTCTAGAAACTTCGAGAGTGTAAAAACATTTGATTATTTTGGCGGGAATTCAAATTTGCAAAATTCTTGGCGGGAATTCGAAATTTCAAAATTTTTGGCGGGAATTCAAAATTTCGAAATTTTTGGCGGGAATTCGAAATTTGCAAAATTTTTGGCGGGAATTCAAAATTTTCGAAGTTTTTGGCGGGAGTTTAAATTTTCGAAACTTTTGGATTTTTAGAAAAAGGCTTAGGTGCATCACTGCCCCAAGATTAGAAATGATATTCAGCGTGGCAATAACACCCCCCATTGAGGAGCGCAGCGACGAACAAAAAGGAGGTGAGCCGCCGTAGGCGGCGCCACCGACTGGTTGATACTAAACTTTACTATAGGAATAAAGAACATAATAAAGTAGGTTATGAACAATTAGACGAAAATTTCGTGAGAGATGAAATCTAACTCGGAAAACCTCAAAGAAAAACTTTTTTATAAAAGATAAAAGTAACTGAAAAGAGATGTGGACGGACAACAGACTTCCTTGATGAAAACTGCTTCAAATTTTGACTTGCATCCTTTCACTAGCAGTTCTGAAAAATCAAAATTTTATCAGACATTTTTTTCATTCGAAACAAAAAAAAACATACTTTCGTAAGTTCTTTTCTTACATCGATCTTCACATACTATCGTTATCATAATCTTGAGGTAGTTCTTACAGTTACTCTCTCTGGCAAAGTCCGGGGTCATAGTTGTTTGACGGGTGGGTTCATTCGCCACTTTTGGATTCAGCCAGTATCCATGAACCGTAGTGCCAAGGAACAACTTAAAAAAAAAGAGCGTGACTATCAGCACTAGAAACAGTCAGCGAAACTTTACAATCCCTATAACTCGAACACTACAACCCTCTGAACTCACTTTTTCCACAGCTTTCATGTCCGGATCTGGCCAATCCAAATCACACATGTTGACGTCGGCACTGAGTTTCCCATATAGGAGATGGAACTTTTTGAATGGGGCGGTATCCGGATCGCAACTCATTTCCGTCATAAAAACCACATTCAAAGACTGATTCTTGTGGAACATTCGATGTCTGCAAGATGGGAAAGTTGAACTTAGGATCTAAAAATGCCTTCTCGTTCAGAATTATCAATCACCCATAGGGGTAAAAGTTGAACTGATCTGATTTTCAAAACTAGAGATCTGAGGAAGATAGTTTCAAAAATTCCTGAAAATTTAGCAATTTATATAGGTTATTACCTTTTCATCATTTCTAACTCTTAAGACCAGAGTTTTGATATACGGATTTTGCTACAACTTAGAGAAATTTTTATCGGAGCTTGAAACCAGAGGCCGTATTCATGAACATTTTCAGAATGTAAATGCAGTGTTGAATTTTCACGTGAAAATGAAATTAACACTTCTTTCACACTCTGAAAACGTCCATGAATATCACCGCAGAAGTTGAAGTGACTACTGACCAAAATAGGAGCGATAAATCACAAAACTCTGTTTTTTTGGAGATAGAGTTATGCCTGATTCGCAATTTTTATTTCAAATGAACTCATATACTCACCATTAAAAAATTTCAGCTACAGAATATCAGATTATTGAAATTCCGAAAAATCAAATAGCATATATAGTAGCCCCAAAATCCATAGAGGCAAGTAGAATGAATATTGGAATATCACAGATCAAATAAAATTAGGAATAATCATCGAAACATATTTTTTAAAAAAATATTCCAAGACACATAGTAGAAAAGGGATCGGTGAGTAAAATGAGAATGTAAAAAAAAGAGAAGAAATGGAGGCAGGAGAAAGGGTAGAAGAATTTGAGAAGAGATGAGACCAGATCCCAGAAAATGTGCGAAACGAAGAAGATTTTTTC
The DNA here is from genome assembly GCA_000143925.2 of Caenorhabditis brenneri. Taxonomy (NCBI): domain Eukaryota; kingdom Metazoa; phylum Nematoda; class Chromadorea; order Rhabditida; family Rhabditidae; genus Caenorhabditis; species Caenorhabditis brenneri. The sequence goes on along the minus strand of GL379899.1, from coordinate 141,942 downwards.
TCTCTTTTGCAACCCCTTTTCTTCGTACCACTTTGTTCTCTGAACAACACGTACACACTAAAAAATGTTCCACAAAATCCTGGAGCAATGAAAAAATAGTTAGCACCCTTTGACCTCTGGAAAGTATGGAAAACTGTTAGAATTCCCAAGGAATCTAGCAATACAATTTATAAAACTGGGAATGTATTCATATTCATTCGCATCTGCTTCTTCAAGCGAGGATCGGAATTATTTGTTTGGAACTCTTCGGCTGCAATATTCTCATTTTTACCAATAGTTAAAAACCACAAAAAAGGGAGAAGTTAAAAAGTTTATTCCCTGAAGAAAACCAATATTGAGAATTAAAGATCATATTTTCACAATATATCTTCTCAGTATTTTGATGTTTCAGCGCTCTCATCAAGTCCTCCTGGTTACAATAGTCGATGAAATGCATTTTTCCAATAACTGAATCCCAATAATTGTCCTAAAAAAGAGAAGAATCAGTATCATAATTCAAGTTTGTGAAACTCACCTCATTCAGACAGTGACTAAGGTTCTCCAAGTTCTAATACAAATCAATTACATGTATTTTTTCGGGTATTCGATGTTCGATATTTCCAGACATCTCACAAAATCTACTTTCTTCAGCTTTTCAGGAGAATGGGTGAAGTTGAGGAAACAATATTGCCAAATTGTCTGAAATACAAAACTAACTCTCCTGCTTTCTTTTTCTTTACTTTTTTTGACAACTATTTCTAAGTTGCAGCTGAATGGTTTTCTCAAAATTCGTTTGAAAGTTAGGCCTTCTTCTACCCACTGAAAACTAAACTTGTTGTTTTATAACAGAAATAATTAGAAAAACATTTTTTCTAAAATCATATTGGTCAGGATGCCCCCAGACAGGCAACATTATTTATGAAAAACTAATTGAAGAAGAAAAAGCTGAAAGTTCAGACTGAATCAGCTAAAACTACATTTACAAAACGTGAGTATTCGTACAATTTTCAATGGAAAAATTAAAAGTCAATCAAATATTTTAGAAACTATATACTTTGTAAATTATTACGATTTTAATATAGTATCTATTAGGCTTTGCACTCAGAAAAGAACGTTTCGACAAAATCTTTTTCCAACCGAAAAAAAGGAACTCATTTTTGACCACAACTTAATTTTGTCAGAAAGAAACGCGGTCTTTTGGAGAGAAAAAAAAAGAAAATGAAACTCATTTGATTGTAATTTTGTAAAGCAATGCTTTTCGTCAAAATGTTTTGCCGACTTTTTCTTCCCAAGGAGTTTAGTTTCAGGAGATGAAGAATAATGAATTCAAAATCACAAAAAAGACACTTTGACTCACCAAAAAATCACATTTCGTCGAGAAAGGCAATGACAACGGCGTAAAAAATTAAAAATAATCATAATAATAGCTCCAGAATCCATAGAAGCAGTAGAAAGAAAATAGAATAGATGATAGAAATAAAGTAGTTTAGATAAAATCAGAAATAGTCAAAATATATAAAAAGTAGACTCAAAATTCATAGTAGCCGAAGAAACCGAGTTAAAACAAAATAGAATAAAGAACGGGAAACACCAAGAGAATGGGAAAAGGGGTCCTGAGAGAAAAAAGAGAAGTTCTCAGTGTAAACTAAGGGAGCTAGAGCCGGATGTAGGCACCACTCCTATCTTCTTTTATTTCCTTGGAACAATTTTCGGAGGACTCGAATCTTTTCTTCTGAACTTCTCTTTTCTGCGCCAATTGTTATGTTCCCAACTTTTTCCATCTCTCATATGAGGGATCGGAGAAAAAAAGAGATAATCTCGAGAAAAGGAGCACGGGCACCAGTTTCTCCTCTCTATCTTCTTTTTTTTCCAACCGACAACTGCGAAAACGGAACCTTCGAAAAAAGTTCACACTGGCGATCAATCTAGAGAAACTTAATTATTTTTCATGTTCGTTTCCAGGAGTTTCAACTAGACCCATTCTCTAAAAGCTCCAACATCTTCATAACAAAATTTATTGCCGTATGTTGCGATTAACAATACCAAGTGATCACAAAAGTAACACAATCACATTATTTATATCACATAAATTTTCAAACTGAAGGCATGATGTGCAGCTCCATTTCAAATTATAGTTTTCTGAAAACAATTGAAACTGAACCGAACTCTCGAGTGTACAATAAAAAAGCCACATGAAACTTATTATGAAACCAAAGAATCAGTAATGCCGTCTTAGTGGTCAAAAAATAAAGAATAGGCTCTTATCCATTTTCAGAGTTTTTTGGGTTTACCCGGGACTTCAATATAAAACACCAGACAATAAAAATACCAGGGACTAATGGATCGAAAAAAAGACTTTAGGAATTATCTTGTAGCACTGAGAAATTTAAAGCTGAGATACTACAATAATTCAAAAAAATTTTTTTTTAATTCTATCATTTGTCCATCCTAAAATTAAAAACACTGTTTGTTTATCGTTAGTTTTGCATTTTGAAAAATCGAGATTGAATTAAATGGCGTTTTTTTGAAGTCCAAAAACTGTTAGTCAGTCTACAATTTTTTATATTCAAAAGTTTTCAAACTGACCAGAATCCCTTCATTTTCTTCTTCAGTTCCGGTATCTGTAGGTCTAAAATCTTTCTTCCAAATTTTCTCTTGCGTGATCTGAAAAACATAAACTAGAAGAAAGCTGGCATGATTTGAAACTATCTAGCGAAATTCCCAATAAAATTGTACAAATTCAGTCAACATTGGTCCACAATGTTCATCATTTTCAATTCAAATAGAATAGATTATTTGTCAAAAATTGTTAAAAATTGTTGTTACGGAATCTTCAATCTTGGAAACTTCTTTTTTACACCACTGTACTACCGAAGCTCTACTCTCTAAAAATCCGAAACTTTCTTCTGCTTATTTTTCTCATCTTTTCTCTAGAAGTCTATCTTATCTAATTACTTTTTAGACAGGCGAGTGGCCTCTATCTTTGAAAATGATCAAGAAATAGAATATAGAGGAGCCTTACGCCCGGCTGGAAAAAATGAGGAGAGACAGGAGCCAGGGTGAGAATTCTCTGCCCCTTTTTGAGAATATTTGATAGCTTTTTTTTCAAGACTTTGATTAGCTTTAACCTACCGATATTCTGCATTGAGACAAATTGGACAGCACCGCTCTTTGACCCATTCTGCAGTGAGTTTCCATCCACGCTTCAACGACAGTGGTAGTGCACGCAATTGTGAGCCATTCTAAAATGAGAATTTTGTCGGATAAAAACAGTTGTTCATCCTATCTACGGTCGGTGGGTTCGTTCTTGCATTCATTTTTACAAATTGACTTAATCAACACTTTTTTCTAAAGCTCAAACTCAAAATACTCAGATGGGGTTTGGACTACAATCAAAGGAGTTTCTCGCCTTCTCTAGGTTTGAAAGCACGAGTCAAAATTTTGAAAACAGGCCGAGATAGAAGCAATAAACCCCAAAACATTATTTTCTTACGAATTGCTTTATGCCTCATTTTGAAGTTCTACGTTTAAAAAAATTACTCACCAATAGAAACATTTCGGGAACGGAATATTAGATTTTTAAAATTGAAAATAATCAAAAACATAAATAGTAGTTCCAGAATACATAGAAACAAGTAGAACAAATATTGGGATATTATAGATCAAATAAACTTCGAAATAATCATCGAAATTTAAAAAAGTAGCCACAAAGCACATAGCGGCAAGGGGAGAAAGGAGTAAAGTGAAAATGAAAAAAAAAAGAAAAAAGAAAAGGCGGAAAAAAAGGGGGGGGAGATGAAGCAGAGTCCTGGAAATGTGTAAGAAATGAAAAGACAGAGTTCTTTTCTTTCTTTTGCAATTCTCTCGATTTATTCTTATCGGACAAAACGAATGCAAACACAACATTTTGTCTGGAAGCTTCAGCAAACGTAGGTTGTAGTTTCCAAGGTGCAGGATCATCCACACAGATTTTCCTCTTCCTTTTTTGTCTTGGTTCCCGATCTTTGTGACAAAGTCAATTTTTCCATTCTTTTCATTCGGTTCGTTTTCTAATTCCATTTGAATATTCCATTCGGAAGACTTGTGTTCGAATCCAAAAAAAAAACGTTTTATTAACAAACTTTCTATGTAATAAAAATAAGAAAAAACAACTAATTAACAACTTGGAGCGGGAATCTTGTGTGTACTGAAAAACGTAAGTTAGGAGGAAGCTGGCATGATTTGAAAAAAAAGAGTTTGGTTACGAGGTAGGTAGTAAGAGCTAGAAAGTAGAGAATCTGGAGCAGAAGTCAAAGCTAACAAGAGAACAGAACAAAACATGAATAAATTACACAACTAGAGAATTATTATCATTGCAAAGCCAAGAGAATTTTCAGTTGACGTTCATTCGCGGCCAAGTAATCGAAATACTCTTCAATTTCTGCAGGTGTTACGATGTTTTCCAACCCAAGCTTCGACGTGCGGTTTGAAGCGCTGAAAAAAACATCCACTATAGGAATTGCAATGAAAGAAATGAACAGTACCTGGAGCGCTGGACTTGGGAGAGAGAAGATTTCGTCAGTGTTTCCAGGGAAGCAACTAGAGAGGACTCAGTGACTCTGATGATCCGGCATTCACGGAGGCAGTCTTCTTCCCGGCAACAGAAAGTGCGCTGAAAAATAAAATTTTAGAAAGAACATAGTTGTGAAAAGCCTGGCCGAGCCGGGCTGGCCTATAACTGGCCTCAAAATTGGTTTTGTGAGCTGGAAAATAGCTCAAATTATAAATCTCGGCAAGTTACACGATCTCGAAAAAAAACGGGCTCACTGGAAAGTTCAGAAACGGAGCTTGTTGTGCCGGGCCGACCTGGCCGAGCAAACCGGACCAAGACAACCCAGCCCGGACGGCCCAGCTGGTGTACAATCTCGAAAAAAAATACGGGCTCGCGTCCGGGGTCAGGTTGTCTCGGCCCGGCCCAGCTAGCTCAATTTCTAAAAATTCCAATGTGACACCCTTAGTTTCCGTTTTTTCTTCTTATCTACCTTTGATGGATTCGTTTTTGCATTCATCTCACAAAGCTACTGAACCGGCACTCTTTATTAAAGCTCAATTTCGGTATTTTCAGATTGAGATTGTACTACAATTTAAAAATTTGTTTGCCTATTATAGATTCGAAAACAGTAGTCAAAATTTCAAAAACACAGACCGAAATAAAAGGAATAAGTCCCAAAACATTGTTTTTTACGAATAGAATTATGCCTGTTTTTGAAGTTCTATGTTGAATAAACTCACTCACCTATAGAAAAATTTCAGAAGGAAAATATCAATTTTTCAAAATTGAAAATAATCAAAAAAAGAATAGCAGCCTCAGAATACATACAGACAGGTAGAATAAACTATGGAATATCACAAATAATAGGTAAGGTAAAATTAGAAATAATCAGAGAAATATATAGAAAGTAGCCACAAAATCCATAGTAGCAAGGGGAGCAGGGAGTAAAGTGAAAATGAAAGACGGAAGAAAGCGGTGAAAAATATAAGACGGAGAGATTTCTGAGAAGCAGAAGTAATTTACATAGCGGCAAGGGGAGAAGGGAGTAAAGTGAAAACGAAAAATAAAGGAAGAAGAAGCGGAAAAAGGAGAGGAGAGATGAAGCAGAGACCTGAAAATGTGTGTGTGAAACGAAGAGACGAAGTTTTCTTCTCTCTTTTGCAACTTTATTTTCTGCTCATCGGACGAAACGAATGCACACACTTCTCTAAGTTTTGTTCACACTAAGACAAACCTGAATGATCAGTTGTAGACATCTGTGGGTTTCACCGTTTTTCAGAAAAACCACTGAACTACAGAGACACTCAAACAAAAATGCGATCATGTTTCAAGACTAACCCGTTGGATCAAAAAGTCACCAACCGAAAAAACATGTGCGTCTGCTTCTGAGCTAGGAATCAAGGAATGATGTCCAATCTGGTTTTTATTTGAATATTTGTGCAAGTCCTAGGAGTAGAGGTTACGAGAGGAATGAGTTTGAGCCTAATAGCTTCAGCAAACGTAGTTCGTAGTTTTCCAGGCCCAGGATCACTCACACAGATTTTACCTATTCTTTTTCTCCTATGGTTTCCGACCATTGTAACAAAGTCAATTTTTCCCTATTCTTTTCATTTAGTTTGTTCTCTAACACCATCTAAATATTCTATCTGAATACTTATGTTCGACTCCAAAAAATACGTTTTATTAACAAATTTTATATATAATAAAAATCAGAAAAAACAACTAATTAACAACTTGGAGCGGAAATAGTAAAATCAGTTTTTCTGGTCGCCGGAGCAGCAGCTTGCCTTGATCTCTTGCCATAAACACAGAATTGCAACTGAAACGTGGTGTGTCTGAAAATGAGAATTAGATCATGGGCTAATCGAGATAAAATCGAGATCCACGTTTAAGAAACCTTCGTGCTCACCTTACTTGCAATCGATAACACCACAAACTGCCAAGATTACCAAGCGGCATTGACATCTGAGCAAGCGAACGGATTCTGCACCACTTCGGACGACCTGGGCACATCCCAAAGACTTCATCTCCTCTTCAAAGAGTTTCCGTTGACATCCGATGCGGGAAACTTCTGAAAAAAAGAGCGTGATCATCAGGACTGAAAACAGAAAGTGAAACTGAACAACCTCGCAGAATATAAACTCAATGGCTTGTTAAACTCACCTTTTCCGCAACCAGCATGGCCACACACGGTTATTGCAAATAGCACGAGATGACAAAAAAAATAGCAGCCCCAGGATACATAGAGACAGGTAGAATTAATGTTGGAATATCGCAGATCAAATAAAATTAGAAATAATCATCGAAACATATAAAAAGTAGCCACAAAGCACATAGCGGCAGAGTAGAAGGGATTAAAGTGAAAATGAAAGAAAAAAAGAGAAGAAAGAAGAGGCAGAAAAAAAAGGAGGAGAGATGGAGCAGAGTCCTGAAAACGTGTAGGAAAAGAAAAGACAGAGTTCTCTTCTCTCCTTTGCAACTCTCGCGTTGTTTTTTCTTATCGGACAAAACGAATACAAACACCAAATTTTCGAACTTTGTACACACTAAGAAATATTTCGAAAAAATAGTGTATACTTTTCCTAGAGGAGGCAAGAAACAAACAAAGATTGCAAAGCTAATCAGTTCTTTAAGTATCCAATTGCCTGCAGATCACGGATTCTTTGTGAGCTCAAGCTCAATATTCTCAGATGGGGTTTGTACTTTAATTTAGAGAAACTCTCGCTCTATCCAAGTCTGAGACCAGAAGTCAAAATTCCAAAATCTGACTGAAACAGGAGCGATGAACCCCAAAACTTTGTTTTCTTACAAATAGGATTATGCCAAGAACACGTACGCCTGCTTCTGAGCTAGGCATCAAAGTATGATGTCTAATCTGACGTTGGTCTTAGTTTTCCAAGCGCAGGATCATCCACACAGATTCTTCCTCTTCCTTTTTTCCCTTTGGTTTCAGATTTTTGTGACAAAGTCAATTTTTCCATTCTTTTCATTCAGTTTGTTTTCTAAGTCCATTTGAATATTCCATTCTGAAAACTTATATTCGAATCCAAAAAGAAATTTATTAACACATTTTATTTTTCTTGGATTCAACTATATATTGAGAAGATAAAAGGAGGAAGAGAGAGAGAGAGAGAGAGGAAATGAAAAAAAAGAAACACTTCTAATGAGTTGTGGGAGAAGGTCAGCTTCACTGATCCGGGCAGCACATTATTTTCATTTCCTTTTCAGTGAGTTTTCTTTGGCAGCCAACATTGCTGACCTCTGAAAAAAAGAGCTTGATCATCAGAACTGAAAACAGAAATTGGAACTAGACAACCCCGCAGAATCAATGACCCGTTAAACTCACTCTTTCCACAGCCGGCATGGTCACACACGGCCGTTGCAAACAGCACGAGATGACGCTTACACTGAGCCTTCGAGATTTTGAAAATTCCATGTTCTGGGAAAATTATTCCATTGGAGATATACTTAAAGAAAGTGGGAACTCTTGTTGTATTGAGATTGTTTTCTTACGAATAGCATTATGCTTGATTTTGATGTCTATGTTGAAAAAATTCACTCACCTATAGGAATTTTCGGGAACGGAATATTAGATTTAAAACAATTAACATAATCAAAAAATATAAATAGTAGTTCCAGAATACATAGAAACAAGTAGAATAAATATTGAGATATGACAGATCGAATAAAACTAGAAATAATCATTAAAATATATAAAAAGTAGCCACAAAAAACATAGCGGCAAGGGGAGAAGGGAGTAAAGTGAAAATGAAAAAAAAAGAGAAGGAAGAAGAGGCGGGAAAAAAAGGGGAGGAGAGATAGAGCAAAGTCCAGAAAATGAGTGGGGAGCAAACATACGGAGTTCTTTTCTTTCTTTTGCAACTCTCTCGTTTTTTTTTCTTATCGGACGAAAAGAATGAAAACACCACTTTTTTGAACTTTGTGCACACTGAAAATGTTTCGAGAAGACAGTGGATACTTTAGGCAATGCAACAAACAAACAGATATTTGAAAATTGATAAGTGCTTCAAATATCCAACTGTTCTACCGGTAATGGAGCGCCAAAAAGGCGTGATGTTTTATTTGTTAAAAACTTTGCCCCAATTAGAAGGCATAGGAAAAATTAACACACATAAATGATTAGTAGTAGACTTCTGTGGGACGTCCTTTAGAAAAATCACAGGACTACCGAGACACTCAAACGAAAATGCAATCTTTTTAAGCCTAACTAGTTGGATCAAATGTCACTAACCGAAAGAAACATTTACGCCTGTTTCTGAGCTAGGAATCAAGGTATCATGTTTAATCTGATATGCACCTCTATAATTTTTTTTTTGCAAGTTTTAGGAGTGGTGGTTTCAATACAGAAAGACAGAGGTTTGCATCTACTAGCTTCAGCCAAGGTAGGTCATAGCTTCCCAGGTCCAGGATAATTCACACAGATTTTCCCTCTTCTTCTTCTCCTAGATTTTCCGATCTTGTAACAAAGTCAACTTTTCCATTATTTCTATTCAGTTTGTTCTCCTACCCCATATGAATATTCCATCTGAAAAATTATCTAGAAATCCAGAAGAATATTATCAAAATATTTTATTTTTTCTGATGGAGGTGGTACATATATGGAAAAGATTACATATTAAAAAGATGAGTTGTGTACTAAAAATATAAAGAAGGGAGAATGTTCCGGGCAGCAACTTTCAAAATAGTTTCCTTTGGCATCCGACAGTAGTGACTTCTGGAAAGGTCTAACCAGGACAACAGATTGCCTGCACCTCCGCGGTTCGGTCAGTTTCCTCTTGCAGCCAACCTCCGCGACGTCTGGAATAAAGAGCTTGATTAAAAAAACTTAAAAGAATTTAACGGTACTAATCAACCCCAACGATTCTAAGGTCTAAGAAACTTTCATGCTCACCTTGGGCGCAGGCCTCGCCGCAGACACTTAGGGCAAACAAGATCATCTGTCTGCGGCATTTGTGCTCGAAGCATTGCTGGATGGGGCACCATATATGTTCGGGACTGTGCAGAGTAGGATGGCAAGCAGAACTGGTCCAGAGTACATTTACTGCAAAAAATATCTTTTTTTCCTCTTCTATTTTTCCTTTGGTTTCTGATTCTTTGCCCCTCTTTTTGAGAATGTTTGATCTTTTTTCCTTTTTTAGAATTCATTCTAATCACTATCAGCCAGCAAAATCAGAAATTTCAGTTTTATCCAAATAGATTATTGTCAGTTTCCTCTTTTTTCTTACGAGTTCCATTAAGCCTAATTCGGAAGTTCTATTTCGAATAAAATTACTCACCAATACAAAAATTTCGGGAACGGAATATTAGGTTTTCACAATTGAAAATAATCAAAAAAATAATAGCCCCAAAATACGTTGAGACAGGTGAAAGGAATATTGGAATAACATAGATCAAATTAAATTAGAAATAATCATCGAATTATATAAAAAGTAGCCACAAAACACATAGCGGCAAGGGAAGAAGAGAGTAAAGTGAAAATAAAAAAAGAGAAGGAAGAAGAGGCGGAAAAAAGAGAGGAGAGATGAAGCTGAGTCCTGGAAATGAGTGGGAAGTGAAGAGAGGGTTCTTTTCTCTCTTTTCGAACTCTCTCAATTTATTTTCTTATCGGACGAAACGAATGCAAACACCACTTTATCAAACTTCGTGCAGGAGCAAGAGCCGGATGAGGAAGAGAAGAGAAATTTTGAGAGGAATCCATGGAAAAGATAGAACCTAGGGTTCCATCTGTCATGTACCTCTAATAGAGTGTTCTCGCAAGTTCTAGGAGTGGCCGTTCCGAGAAAGAGAGGCGGGAGTTTGAGCCGAGAAGCTGCAGCAATTTTTAGTCATAGTTTTTGAGATCCAAACTAATTTTTCCTTGTTTGATTCTCTCTTTTGAGAATCTTCCATCTGAATGCTTATCTTCGACCCAAAAAAACAGTTTATAACAAAATCTTTTATTAGGAGGTAATCAGAAAAAAATTTTTTTTTTGAAAGCATTGTGATTCAGAGGTGTGACAATGGAAGAAAGGAAGTTACAGAGATATTAGACAACTAAACTAAGTATATATTATTGAAGAAGGTCGTTTTGATGCTGGCTAGAAGGGACAGCACATTTCCTTCACTTCATCCTCGGTCAGTTGGCGTTGACAGCCGATACGGCTGACCTCTGAAAATAGATCCTGTTTTTCAGGACAGACAGCGGCACTAAAAAGCCTAAGAATCCCTTAAACTCACCTGGACTACACTCTGGGTTTGGTCCGTAGGCGTCTGCTGCACTTGCTGCGCCACTATGGGGTACGGGAGAACTGCTCGGCTGGGGCACCTTCCTGGAAAGTTGAAAAATCAACAAAAAACTGTTGTCAAAACTCAGTTTGTTGAAAGCCCTACTAGAAAAAGCAGTTGCTCAGAATTTCAGTACTTTTTTCGATTTTTTTCGGTCAATGATTCCGGAAAAAAGTATTTTTCGGAATTTTTTTTTTGGGATTTTTTGCACACTCCTGTTGAGTGGGTTCTCAACTGAACCGACACTTTTATGGGGTTCGTACAACAATCTAAAAAACTTCTTGCCTTTTCTAGGTTTGAAAGCATGAGTCAAAATTCCAAAAGTTGGCAGAATCAAGAGAGACAAACCCCAAAACGTTGTTTTTTACTTTAATTACATTATTTCTAGTTCGGAAGTCCTATGTTGGAAAAAAAACTCACCAATTCAAAAACTCCGGGAACGGAATATTAGATTTTCAAAATTAAAAATAATAATAAAAAATAGTAGCCCCTGAACACATAGAGACAGGTAAAAAAAATATTGGAATATCAAAGATCAAATAAAATTAGAAATAATCATCAAAATATATAAAAAGTAGCCACAAATCACATAGCGGCAGAGGGAGAAGAGAGTAAAGTGAGAATGAAAAAAAAAGAAGAAGAAGAAGGAAGGGGCGGAAGGAGGGGAGGAGAGATGAAGCTGAGTCCTGGAAATGTGTAGGAAACGGAGAGACGCAGTTCTCTCCTCTCTAATCCCCGTTTTTTTCTTATCAGACTGCAAACACCGCTTTCTGAACTTTATATACATTAAGAAACACTCCGAGAAGGGTTTATTTTCTAGCCGATGCAACAAACAAACGAACATGAGTTTTTCAAGGGTTCAATTGCACTCCAGATCGAGAATTTCTGCTAACTTTAAAAAACTAGGTGTGTATCTAATTTCAGTCACATTTTGGCCAAGAAACATAGCCGAAAAAATTTTGCGGTTTTATCTACTACTCAAAAAAGGTTGCGTAACCCCAAATGTTTGAGGATGGATTTAGATTCAGACCTTCTTGAACGCTAATGTAGCAATCTGGGTACTGACTCTTTCAGTAATTCATGTTTGATCTGGTACACACTATCGCGACAGATTCCCCGATTTTTTATGAATATGATCATTGAACTTGATTAGTCATATTTCGTTATTCAATTCGTAAATCCCTTTCTGACTTGACATCACCTGCCCACTCTTTTCCTTCTTTTTTTCATAGAATACGTGATTGAGACGAGAAGCCGTATGGAGTCGAGAGATTAGCAGGCAGCATATAAGCCCAGCTCCTCGTTTTAGAAGTACTCACCCATCTCACCACCCGACCAGGGTTGTGCGAAAAATAACCTCCGAAAAGTTTTAAAAAAATCTTTTTTTCGGAATTATTCGTCCAAAAAAAAATCGAAAAAAATTATTTTTCGGAATTTTCCGGAATTTTTCAATTTTTTTCGAGTTCTTTTCTAGAAAAATAGGTAAAAAAGCGGTAAAAGCATGTTTTTTAAAAGTTTTTTTCGAAATTATTTTTCGGCGTTAAAAAGTTTCTTGGTTTCGAATGGCGGAACATTTTTCGTCAAAAACTTTTTCGGAAAATGACCGAAAAAACCATTTTTTTTCGCACATCCTTGACCAACCACCATGTTTTTATTGTTATATATTTGATTTCTAATAAATCCACTAAACCCAACACACACTGAAAAACCATTTCTGAGAAACAGAAAAAATGTTATTCTTCTCGACTGTTTCAGAAGTTTTTTGAATCCCTGTCTTTTTCCTGATCTGTTTGAAAAAATATTCATTTGTTTCACATTCAAAATTAGGCATTTCTATCCCACTCGTACATATGCATGGTCCTTCTAAGCAGCAAAAGGTGATATGGAAGCTATGAAAAAAATCACATGGGATTAAAATTATCACAGATTAAAAGGGGAGAGAAAAAACAATTGCAAAAAAATATAAAAAATTTAAATCCACTTCATATCAGTTCTTTGCCCTCGGTGTACGCCTGAAAAAAAAGATTGATTATATGTACAATTAGATTTTCGAAACAGTTTTGAATTTTAAAACTAGATTTTTCAGTAATCTCTTTGACTTCAAGAAATTGGATCACAAAAAAAAATACTCACTTTTTAAAAAATTATAGTTTGGAAGAGCGGCCACTACTTCAATCATAATCTCCGGAAGTTCTGAAAGTATTGAAAAATAATAAGTTTCTAGCTAATTGAAAATTCATACCTGAAGTCCTTCGAGCTTCAATGAGAATACCTCGTTTACATTTTGTGGGAACTTTTTCACCAAAGGGATTTCATCTTTTTTCTCAGATTCCACAAAGCTTGAGGCAGTTCGGCTCATTACAGCAGAATTCGTTCTGAAAAATAGAAAACATTATAAACAATTGTTGAAGTAATGGTTACTTTGAAGAATTCGACCGTGTCTTCCCTTTTGATTTCATCAGCTTTCAATTTCTGTGTCGACTGCTTCCGAAGAGAGAACTTTCTCTATGTCCCAAACTTGGGTGTCCTTTGAGTATTCTGAAAATATGTTGTCAGCATGAGCCTTAAAGAATTAACAGTTTGAAATCAAATCTAGAGTTTCCCGTTCTTGATAAACTTGTAAATTAACTCACTGGGTGCAGGACAAAGAAGGTTCTCTGCGGCACATTCGTGTTAGAAGGTCCATTATCTGAGAGTCAGTAAAAGACGGCCACTTTGCGACTGAAGTTTTTTCCTGAAAGAGAGAAAAATCGATGGATGAAAACCATATACGGTTTTCTGATGCGAATTTTGATACTATTTTAAAATTTAAAACTCACCAAAGCATCATAGATATGAAGAATTATCACATTGTATTGAAACCCATAATAGTAGACCGGTATATTATTTAAATTCGAAAAAATCAAGATAAATAAAACATAGCCACAGAATACATAGTAGCAGAAGGGAGGAAGAGTAAAATGAGAAATGAAAAAAGAAGCAGCAAAGGAGCCGGGAAAAAAGAGCCGGAGAGAGAACAGAGAAAAAAAGAGAAGCTCGTGAGAACGAAAAGACGGAGCGTCATCAACTTTCTCCGTTTTTTTTTCTCTTTCACTGCTCCAGTGGTCCCCTTTTCTTCTTGTCACCCGACACCCGACGACTGAAGGGATGCGCTCACAAACATTGTGTACACTGGAAACATTCTGAGAAGACCCACTGCTAGTTCTTTTTCAAAAATTCCCCACCAGAAGAGAAAAAATGGAATGGTTTCGCAGAATCATGGAAGTTCGAATTCAACTTTACTATAGAAAAACAATCATTTTTTATGAAGATTTATCAAAGTGGCGAGACATTAACTAAGTAATGGATATGTTAAAATGAAATCAAATTTATTTTCAAAACACATTGTATAGTACGTCGTCGTGCATACTTTCAAAACACATCCGAGTTCCAAACGGTTGAACAAAACTGTAGATTCAGTGCTGAAAAACGATATACATAGATCAAAAGGAACCATGTTCTTTTCTATTAATGATACAACATTAGATTAAATTATTTCAATAGGTTATTGAAAATCAAAAAATGTTTCCGACTTTTTAACGGTAATCTTCACATTACGGAGCCTCACTATCTACAGTATTTCAGATTCAAAAGAAACCTACAATTTTATCAGGTTAGTAAACCAAAAGAACAAAAAAGTCACTACGTCTTCTATTGCTACCAGGCTTTCAAACTAACCATGTCTCATTCGCATTATACACCTGAGTGAATATTTCTGACGGAATTCGGAGTTCGCTGAAATATCAAAGTTTGAAATCGTAGACAAATGTTTCCATTTTCAGTTCAATGTTGCACATTCGAGTATTTTTTAAAAACAATTTTTGTCTAGTATTTTTGACGGAAATTAGGAATTTCAAAAAAATTGCAGTACTAGAAATCCCATCTAATTTGGGGTTTTTTGAATGATAAAACTGAATATTGCCACAAATCCAGAAATTTCTGAGCTTTGAAGTGTACATAACAAGTCGACGGTTACCTCTTTCATTGTGTGGTACGAGCAATCGGCCGGGCAGCTTCAGACCGGAAGACCAAAATAAAAAATGAAGAAAGGGACGAGCAGGTTCTTGACAAGCATGTTCCGCGAGAAAAGTCTCGAAGATAACTGGAATTTTTCAAATAAGTTTTTTAAAATGAAAGAAAAAACTGAACATTGGTGGAAATGTAGCAATTCCTGTATTGAAATATACTCATATACTTACATTGGTCGTGCTTTTGTGAAAAGTAGTTTGAATAAAATTGAAAATAATCAAATAATAATAAACAGCAGCCCCAAAATCCATAGAGACAAAGATAATATGGAATATCACAGAAAATAGATCGAATGAAATTAGAAATAATCATCAAAATATAAACGAAGTAGCCACAAAATCCATAGTAGCAAGGGGAGCAGAAAGTGAAGTAAAAATGAAAGAAGGGAAAAAAGAGGCAAGAATAAAGACGGAGAGATTCCAGAGAAACAGAAGTAACATGCTGAAAATATGTGGGGGAATGGAGAGGCATTCTGTTTTTGCTTCAACGCATTTTTTCTTATTTTTCATCAGTGTGGAGAGCGGGAATGAAAAACGAGCATCACTAGATTATCCGTTTTTTTTCTCTCTCTTATTTTTTTTTCTTCTCGCCCGACCACAGCCGGGACGTGTTTATTCATGAATTCTGCTCCGTCAAGAAAACATTTTGAGAGAACCGACAAGATTCAAATGTTTTTGATGTGACTCCATATCAAGTTACATAGGTTTTTTTCAGAACTATTTCATATCATAACTATTTTATAAGGTCAGTCCGAAAGTTTCTTTCGAATTGGGAATTTTCTGGGTCAAGAGTTTTTCAGGATGACAGTGTTTCCGATAAGGTCGGTTTTGGATTTTGTATCGAAAATGTTGGCATGGAGGTAACATTCGCCAGAAATACCTGGTCTCTTCGGTTTTTCCCTGCCTAAAATAAGGTTTCTATGTGCGGGAAATTTCCCGGTACCGGGAAAATACCGCTTCTTATTTTTTTTTGGTTGTCGGACTCGTTTTTCCCGATTGGGAAATTTTCCGGAAAAGATTCGGGAACTCGGGAAATTTTTTTCATGAAAATGAATTGATGCTTTTTGAGTTTGAAAATTTTTTCGAAAAAAAGTATCTAAATTTTGTGTTTTCATTTTTTTTTCAACGGTGCACTTTTAATTTTTCATCAGTTCTCACCGGAAAATTTAACACACGAGAGAACTAGAAACAAAGCATGCCCAGTTTATACAATAAATTTGGAAAGTTGGAACAGATTGTCGCTAAACTTGTTCGATTCGCTCTTTAGACCCTTTCTTACTGAAAAATTGCTTGAAAATTCAGAGAAAACTGGATTAGAAACAATTTCCCGGATTTTGACCGAAAAAAATTTTTCCCGAAAAATTTCCCGAGTTTTTCCCGCACAGCCTTGATGTGTGCAGTCTGCACAAACGTGTTCATCAAAAAGATTGACGAGAGGGACCTTTCCGGAAAATTTTCCAATTTTTGGTCTTCACCTCATGCCAATTTTCGAAGCTCCAAAAACAGCCGCAAAATGACCTAGTACACTAGATATTTCAGGTGCATGTTACCACCACCCATGTCAACATTTTTGAATCGGAATCTAAGAATCACCTTATCGGGAACATTGTTATCCTGAAAAATGAGGTCCGGGAAAAATACCAACTCTGGACCCGGTTGCTAAGACTTTGAGAGCTTTAGTGGTAAGCTGGTTGATGTTATCACCAACAAAACGAAATATAGAAAACAGCTCTAGCCGGAGAAAATCCCAAATCGGAAGAAACATACAGACTGAAACAATATTTTAATTTCTTCAGATGGAGTAAATAAATAAAAATTATCTTCAAAAATTTATTAATTCAAATTTGCATTATTCATTGGTACATCTCATTTGATTGCACCCTCCATTCTTCTGAATTGGGACAAAACACTTTGGACTTTCTGCACCCTTCATTCTTCTGAATCGGGACAAAACATCTCGGACATTCTTTGGTGTTTGCATTGATCCAATTGCAGGTCTCACTGTCGTCCAAACATGTCAGCATTGGCAGCAGGAGAAGCTGAATTGAGTTCCGCAAAGGCAGGAAATGAGGCGTGACTCTGCATCTAAGACTTTGAAAGCTCTAGCCTGGACACCACTTGAGAAATCGGTTGAATTTCATGAGAGTGCTGATCTCTAGAAATTGGAGTTGTCCAGAATAGTCTTGTCCTTGATAGGATTTCATCTCCGATCAACAACTTGCAATCCGGACTCATACGCTCAATCTCGCTGCTACCTCCTTCCATGATCTTCTCTGTCAAGTAATGCTTTCAGCAATCTTCTCGAGCCCGATGGTTACAGTCCTGTAAGCTCTCCGAACGAACAGCAGATGTCACAATTGTCCTCTGCAGTCAAAAAACCTGGCTAGTTTTTGGGATCACTTGAGCCGTGGTTTCAGGATTTCTTTCATTGGGTACCTTCATGTCGAGACCTTACAAGGACATCGTTCTGTTGCAAGAACTCCTTTCTGACCAGAGATCGCTCCCTTATATAAAATGTTGCTACTTTTTGATAGTGGTAGTCCGTCAAATCTTCAATCGAGAAATTGTCCTTCTTCAAATTCTTCAGAATTCAGTCGATGACAGTCCTCCTTCTTGTCAAAATTGCTTTTTTGTTCCATAGTCCCATTGCAAAATTCACTTCCTTGTAGACCAGATCGTCCAGGATCTGGTTTTTGGGAAAATGGATCCGAGAATTCTGAAAAAAAAAATTTGATTTTTAGACTGCAAAAAAAAATTATTTGGTACCTTCTTTCTGAAGTTTTCTGATTTAACTATGGAGCGTATTGCGGGGTCGGTGGTCTGAAAAAAAAAGTTTCTTTGAAATATCTTCTTTCCCATGAAGTTTCATAAAAAGCTATCAACTACAATGTTGTTTGAAATCAAATCTGGAGCAACTTTGCTGTCGACAATTTTTCTCTAGCTCCGCCCACTTTTGAGATATGCGCCTTTAAAATTTGGGTGGGGGCTAGCTGCTTTCTCAAGAGTGAGCCCAACTTTAAAGGCACATATCTCAAAAGTGGGCGGAGCTAGAGAATAACTGTAACTGCAAACTTGCTTCAAATTTGGTTTTGAACCATTTTCTAATGAATTTTTTGTTTAGGCTCCGCCCACTTTTGATATATGAGGTGTTTTAGCTAGTCAAGGTGTCTGGGGCTGGAATCTTAAGTTTTAGACCTAAATGTGTTGCTCCTAGAGATGAAAACGCCAGTTCCAGCTCATTTTCAGTGCTGAAAACGTTGATTTTGAGTCCATAATCCATGTTTTTCGTCTCTATATGCAAATTTTTGGAGCTGAACCTGTGTCAGAGTTTTTTGACAGTTTTGAGACAAAAGTGACGCGGAAACTGTAATTTTGGCACGAAAGTCCGTCAGAAACGTCTGGTTTAGCCCAAAATTTTGGAAATTTCAAGATTTTTGGCTTATTTTCAGCCAACTTGGAGCAAATTCCATCGAAAAAAACCCAAATCCGCATAGGATAACCTAAAACTGGCTAATGTAACTTTGAAGACACATATCTCAAAAATGGGCGGAGCTAGAAAAAGTATGTTAACTGCAAAAACGCTCCACATTCGGGGTTCTAAAACTAAGTAGTTGACAAATTTCTCTCAGCTCCGCCCACTTTCGAGATATACAACGCAGAAAGCGAGACGTTCTCGTTGTCTGCGTCTCTGCGAAATTTCAAAGGCGCTTATCTCAAAAGTGGGGGGAGGGGGAGCTAGAGAAAAACTGTCAACTGCAAAGTTGCTCAAAATTCTGTGCTCAACAACTTTGTGGTGAACCATTTTCTGGTTTCTCCACCCGGAAATCAGATATTCAGTTCTGATCAACTTACGTAGTCTTCCCATAGTGGTGGTGAAGTCTTTGGAGTTTTTGATGCTTCTGCTTTGAGCTCAGCTGCGCCCAGCTCAGCAAAAAGTCGAGCGAATTCATTTTTAACCTGAAAAATCAATATTTTCTTGATTTTTTTGTTTTCTGTTTCAAATTTACCTCCGAAATGTCACACCCAAATAAATCGGCCACATTTCTGAACTCGCATCTCAAGTCTTCGATGACGAAGTTAAATTTTTCTTTTTCGAGCTCCATATCCGCTACAATTCGTTCACATACTTTTCTCCCGGATGAGAATCTCGAAGGTTCCTTTCTGGCATGTCTGATTACATTGGAAACCAGCTTCGCCAAACATTTTTGACCGGTGAACTGAAAAATTTGAAAAAAATTATTTGCCGTCGAAGTTCAAAAAAATATATAACCAGGAAGTTGTGAAGCACAAAATTTGGAGCAACTTTCCTGTTGACAACTTTTTTCTAGCTCCGCCCACTTTTGAGATATGCGCATTTAAAGTTAGGGGTCGTAAAGAGAGGCGTCGCTCACCTAAGAGGAAGCTTTCTTTAAAGGCGCATATCTCAAAAGTGAGCGGAGCTAGAAAAAAAGTGTCAACAGCAAACGTGCTTAAAATTTTATTCTAAACAACTTTGTAGTTGACCACTTTTTGATAGCTCTAACCCAAAATAAGATATTACATTATTAAACTCACATCAGGGTCTACTGCTTTCCACCAAAGAGGATCAATTTCCGTTTCGTCCTGAGCGGCATTTTCGACCTTGCTTGCCATTTTTGTCACAGAAAATTTCTGCCATCCAAAACTCAGGTCTTGAAGATGGTGGAGGAGGCTGAAGAATGGATTTTTTCGAAAATTTTTTCACTGTTTCATTTGTAATATACTGTGCGTCTAATAAAGTAGTGAAACATTATGAAAACACCCTCCAAATCAAATGTTGGCATAACCCTTTACACAGGCTACCCCTGTCTCTTTGTGGCGGGGTCATGTTGAATCTTGAGATCATTCTGTTATAACCCCTCCCGCCGCCAAAATTTGAGGGACCTAACAGAATGTGGGGGAACATTGTGATAAAACCCCCACATATTGATAGCCCACCTCACGTAACAAAAGAGTATCATAACTACGCTGAGAAATTAATGAGGTCTAGTTATATTGATTTTCGATCTTTTTCGCTGTTTTATGCTTTTATAAAGCACTTCCACCCCTCAAAAAACTAGAGGGACTTTGATAAAACCTATTATAGCCTCCCGTACTTTGCATGATGATATGCACTCCCACAGCTATAGCCACCCACTTTTCAACGTTGTGGGGAGTTATTTCAATGTGTGGAAGGACATACCAGTGTGGGGGTATAATCGAATTAAGTGCTGGAAAAGAAGACTATCCCCACTCTTACAACGATTAAATTTTTGAGAAAACTTGCCTGCCAATATCCTTGCCGTCAATGTTCTTTTTTGGAATGGCTTCTTGGTGTTGCAATGGGCATTTGAAAATGTTGGAGTGGCGGTTGGTGGGAATACAGCAGTAAAAAACAGATAAATTTTAAAATAATCAAAGATCTCTCCATGACTCCTTTTTGAAGGGAATCATGGAGAGGGTAGACGCCTAAATACCGAAGGCATCTGAAGAACGAGTGAATGAATATGGAGGCGATTCTCCCTCCTTATATACGGAGAAAAAGTGGGCGGGTAGATGTCGATTCTTGAACGTTAAGCTCCGCCCTCCTCCCCCTTCGTCTTTTTATGCAGTTCTGGGATGGTTGGGAGAAAGATGGCAATGACAGATAAGATTACTAGTGGGGGATTGCCTTGACAGATTGAGGAAATGTATTGGGAAATACTGGAGGAAATAAGAACCGTTCAGAAAATTGCAACTAAATGATGTTAAATCTTGAGAACTTTGAGCTTTAATCCACATGTAGCATAGGCAGGGTATGCGTCGTATTGTATTGGAAAATAATGGAAAATGGCAGATTCTGGAGATACAGACAGGCTAAAAAAAGGAAAAACAAAGGGACAGAACGAAAGTGTTGCAAGCTGTGGAACGTTATGGTGACTGCATAGAAGAATAAGCGGAATACTGTCTGTAATGAAGAATTTCTCGAAAAAAACAACATTTTTTCAACATATCTTTCAAGATTATCCCATGATCTGCTTTTGGACAAATAGCAAATACGTTTAGGTTCGGATTTGCTGGGAAATCGTAGAGTCGTAGAGTAAAGTTTTAAATTCAAAAAACTCTTCAATTTTCGCCAATTTTGATACCAGAAACTTCAAGTTTTGTATCGATTACTGTATTTTTCAAAGAAGACGGCCAATACTGATGAATAGAAGAAGGATCCAAAATAAATTTTTGATTAGTGTAGTATTTCGTGTTGGAAACAGTATTTTGCAATGAGAAAAATTCTTAAATTCACAGCAAATCAGTTCTTATTCAGGATTGCTGGAAAAATCCTATCGTCTTCGTGAGATTTTTTATTCAGAAAACTGTTCAATTTTCGCCAATTTGATATCAGGAGATTCTGGTTTTGTTTTGGTTAGTGTTGCTTTCGAAGAAGTCAAGGTTTTGTTCAGATTTTCCAAAAGAGTCATAAACTTCAATTTCATGTTTATCTTTTTTCTTCATTTTTTTCAGTCATTCATCCAGAATACTATATATTTTTTGCTAGCCTTGATATCAGGACCTTTGAGTCTCATTACCATTATTCCCACCATGTACTATACATCTTTCAACTCAATCTTATCTGACCTAGTCAAATTTTGCTTTTAAAGTGAGATTTTAGCGCTGTTTATCCCGGCCTAATAAGCTCCTATTGCAGAATATAACTAAATTCGAATATCAATTTTATTGCGAGACCCCCTGCTCGTCCCGCGCAATCTCAACTACAGGAAGGGTTCCACCTGGCCACTTGACACATCATTTGACCTGTCAAAACCCTAAATTTTCGGTCTCATCTCTCGACACCATACCTAAATGTTTGGAACCTTCTTTAAAACCCGCTTTGACATATGTGATCTGACAGTTGTCACCCGAGTTCCTTTTATTCTTCTGCACTCATAAGAGGTGCTATAAAGCTAACACCAAACCTTTAAAATGGCGGGGGGGGGGGTGTCAAACAACGGGTCAGATGTAGTGTCTAAGAGGACAGGTGGAAACCCTTTCTGTAGTTGTGTTTTAACGGGATTGCAGGCAAGAGGTCTTGCAATAGAATTGATATTTGATTTGAATTATTTGATATGTTTCAAAAAGAACACACAAACTTGGTATCAACAGCGTCTAAATCTGATGAGCTTTAAAGCAGGGTCGAAAAGAAAACTAAACAGAACACTGGAATAACAGATATAATAATCACTGACGAGATGACGCTTCGATTGAGAATCATTGTAAAAAGGATAGAGACCATTCAGAATTATGTAAATGAGCGGTATAAAGGATAAAAGAGCTTGTCAGGACAGAGGTTCGTTTGTGAGGCCCAATGCCCGAGAACGGTTTTTGGAATAGAGCTAATCTTCAGTTATAGTTTTTGTTGAAAGGAATCTTGATTGACTCCACAAGTTTACAACTCGGATAACACAGTTATCAACATTTTACTGGAATACTAGTTCTTCTGTTTTTCTGTTTTGTTAAAGTTCACAAATTCAAGATTATATTATCTTTCTGATAACATACAACCAAACTGTCCCAAGAGCTCTTTTGAATTCAAATCCTTCCATTTTTCTTGCATTTCAAAAGGTTTGAAGTTTGCAAATTTGCGCCTTTTTTGAGGACTTTTTGGTTATCATTTTGTTTTACCTTTTTGCTTTACTAAACGAAAAACGTTTCATTTGATTTTCACAATCCATGAAATATGAAAACTAAAAAAATGTAGTAGCCCATAATTCACTCAAAACCAATTCGGTTTATTTTTTTCAAGATTGAAAATTCAATATTATGCTACTGTAATAACGAATTAGCATACGGTAAACTTCTTGGTCAGGACTCCTAAAAATATATACATTATGTGTTCGCGTTACCATGAATATTCTCCAGTACGACACTCCTAAATTCCGGCGCGCGCGATGTCTATCGTAAATCGATATGAATTATTTTTTCTTTATTTTCTTGTATATTTCCCATTTTGATTAGAGGACAAAGACATTTACCACTTATTAAACAAAAAATTATATAAAAACTATAACTTAACCTGTAGTTCACACAATCAAGCAGATATTAATCAAAGTTGATCGAAAAACCAGCGTCAAGGTGTATTGGTCAATAGAAATAGTCTGAAATCATTCGAAATTTGATGATTCAACATTTTTCATTGTTATACAATCGGTACATCAAGCAGGCAGGAATCTACAGTAGCGAGAAATGGTGAGTGTCACTTTGTATATCGATCCCTAACTCGGTTTAAACTGAACCGGATGACGAGAAAATTTTTTCTGGAACTACTGGTACATATTGGGAAAGATCTTCGATTTTTGTGTCAAAATTTTTTTTCAGATTTTTTCAGAAATCATCGTTTATTGAAAAATTCTGGAAAACGAAAACCAAAACTTCTTTGTGTGGAGTTTTATTTTGATCCTTTCAAGTCAAAAAAGTTGTAATAGGGTCAAATAAACAAAATATGTCAATAGACCAAATTTAGAAATCGTGGCTTATGAATTTCAGGCCTAGAAGCTCGAAATTAGAAATTTGGATTGAGCAGCATAACTCTGTTCAAACTGCTGCATTTGATCCAAAAAATTGTGAGAACATCACTCTATGGATCTTCATTAACATGCAATCAGAAATTGAACTTTTGGGAAAACTTCATTTTTTCGAAAATCGCTACTTCCACTTCCACATCCATGATGCACTGAAATTCGAAAAAATGAAGTTTTTCCAAAACTTCTATTCTTGATTACATATTAATAATGAACCATAGAGTAATGTTCTCACAAACTTTTGGATCAAATGAAGCAGTTTGAACAGAGTTATGATGCTCAATCCAAATTTCTGATATCGAGCTTCTAGGCCTGAAGCTCATGAGCCAGGATTTCTAAATCAAGTCAATTGACATTTTTTGTTTATTTGACCCTATTGCAACGTTTTTGACTCAAGAGGATCAAAATATAACTCCACACAAAAAAGTTTTGGTTTTTAACTTCAGGAATTTTTCAGAAAACGTGACATTCTGAAAAATTCTGATAGAATATTCTGCCACAAAAATTATAAATATTTTCCAATACGTATCATTAGCCGCAGAAATAATTTTCTCGTCAATTAGTTAAGTTGGAACCGAGTTATGATTCGATATGCAAAGTGACACTCACCATTTCTCGCTACTGTATATAGTTCTCTCCTCAATTTTTGTTGAAAAAAAGCTTTCACGTGATTCGGTCTCCGCCAAAATTTTATTCGCGTCGCCGGAATTGCGGAGTGTCGTACAGATGAATATCGATGGTATCGCGAACACATAATATATATACAGTATACGATGGGAACGAACTCTATTTCTTGCATTTTTGACATCGGTGAACTGTTACCAAAGTCCGCCCTGAAGCCTATACTTTGGCACCCTGAAGGCCTATTTACGTCCCTTTCGGTATTCTTTAGTAGTCCTGACCAAGTGGTTTACCGTATGCTAATTCGTTAATACAGTAGCATAATATTGAATTTTCAAACCTGAAAAGAATAAACCGATTTGGTTTTGAGTGAATTTTAAGCTTTTACATTGTTGAGTTTTCATGTTCTATGGATTGCGAAAATCAAATGAAACGTTTTTTGTTTAGTAAAGCAAAAAATTAAAGAATAAATAATAACCAGAAAGTCCAAAAAAAAGGCGCAAATGTGCAAACTTTACACCTTTTGAAGTGCAAGAAAAATGGAAGGATTTGAATTCAAAAGAGCTCTTGGGACAGTTTGGTTGTATGTTATCAGAAAGATAATATAATCTTGAATTTGTGAACTTTAACAAAACAGAAAAACAGAAGAACTAGTATTCCAGTAAAATGTTGATAACTGTGTTATCCGAGTTGTAAACTCGAGGAGTCAATCAAGATTTATTTCAACAAAAATTATAACTGAAGATTAGCTGGATTCCAAAAACCGATCTCTATCCTTTTTACAATAATTCTCAATCGAAGCGTCATCTCATCAGTGATTATTATATCTGTTATTCCATTGTACTGTTTAGTTTTCTTTTCGACCCTGCAATTAAAGTTCATCAGATTTCGACGCTGTTGATACCAAGTTTGTGTGTTCTTTTTGAAAAGTATCAAATAATTCAAATCAAATATCAATTGTATTGCAAGACCTCTTGCCTGACATCCCGTTCAAGCACAACTACAGGAAGGGTCTCCCTCCGTCCTTTTTGACACTACATCTGACCCGTTGTTTGACACCCCCCCCCCCCCCCGCCATTTTAAAGGTTCGGTGTTAGCTTCAAAGCACTTCTTTTGAGTGCAGAACAATAAAAGGAACTCGGAAGACAGCTGTCAGATCACATATGTCAAAAGGGGTTTTAAAGAAGGTTCCAAAAAGTTAGGTATGGTGTCGAGAGATGGAATCGGAAATCTAGGGTCTTGACAGGTCAAATGGTGGGTCAAGAGGACAAGTGGAACCCTTCCTGTAGTAGTTGGGCTCACTCTTGAAAAAGCAGCTAGCCTCCACCCAAACTTTAAAGGCGCATATCTCAAAAGTGGGCAGAGCTAGAGAAAGATTGTCGACAGCAAAGCTTCTCCAAATTTGATTTCAAACAACATTGTAGTTGATAATTTTTCATGAAACTTCATGGGAAAGAAGATATTTCGAAAAAACTTTTTTTCACACCACCGACCCCGCAATACGCTCCATTGTGAAATCAGAAAACTTCAGAAAGAAGGTACCAAATAATTTTTTTTTTGCAGTTTAAAAATCTTCATTCCTTAACTTTTTCAATTTTAGGTTCTGTAACAATTTTCGCTCGTTTTGTCACTGGCTCTTCCTGGTAGTTTTTCTGATCTTGGGCAAAATTCTGGTCAAAAAATGCGTGGTTTGAAGGTGCTGGTTCCCTGAAAAAAGAGGCATTGAAGTTCAAAGGCGCATATCCCAAAAAGGGACGAAGCTAGGAAAAAACCATCAATTACAAAGTTGTTTTAAATCGAATTTGGAGCAAATTGGCAGTTGACAATTTTTTCGAGCCCCGCCCACTTCTGAGATATGCACCTAAAGTTAGGGTAGTAAACAGTTTTCTGACTTTAATGGCGCATATCTCAAAAAGGGAAGGGGCTAGAAAAAAAGTGTCAACAGCAAAAATACTTAAAATGCAATTTTCTACAGCTTTGTAGTCGACCGTTTTCTAGTAGCTCTACTGGAAAACGAGATATTTCCAGTCGAATTCCAAAAACTCACATTGTTCTCTTTCTCCTTCTTGCACTCAATATAGTCGTTCATAGCCTGATAAAAAAAAACGATTCATTCAGAATTTTATGATCTCAAATCTACCTCCGAAATTCCACAATTAAAGCGACAGCGGCGAAATGTCGGTGTTTCAAACCCAATTCGGTTAGCGACTCCAGTTCCATTTTATGGTAAAGTTGGGTAATGAATTGTCTCCTAGTCAGCGTATTTGCTTCGACTTTTCCTTTCCAAAATCTGACGATCTCGATGTCTTCAGTGACCAGGGCATCCAAAACCTGAAATTTTTTTGAAAATTATACACGTTTTTGCTTCGCCCACTTTTGAGTTATGCGCTTTTGAAATTTTGCAGAGACTTAGAAAACCAGTGCGCCTCGCTGCCTGTGTTGTATATCTCAAAAGTGGGCGGAGCTACTGGTAAATGAATCATTACAAACCTGTTTGAAATTGAATTTGGAGCAGGCCTGCAGCTGACAACTTTTTTCTAGCTCCGCCCACTTTTGAGTTATGCGCCTTTAAAGTTAAATTTGCCGGTTTTAGGTGATCCTAGGTGGATTTAGGTCATTTTTCCGTGGAATTTGCTCCAAATTGGCTGAAAATAATGAGAAATACAATACCTGGGACAAATCTAAGCGTATTATGTGGTCCTTTTTGTCTTAAATGAAGTTTTAGGACCACTCTTGATTCAAACAAGCAAAAAGAGCTTAGAAACAGCGTTAGGCTCGAAAATGTTCAATTTAGGGCTGAAATTAGGCGTTCTACGCTAAAAAGTTGCGTTGACAGCATTATGAATGTGCGATTTTGCGCTGAAAATAGCGTTTTCATCTCAAAAACCGGTAAGTTTACGTTTAAAACTGAAGATACATCCCCAGATACCTTGGCAGGATATACCCCTCCATATCTCAAAAGTGGGCGGAGCCTGGAAAAATAAGCCAACTACAATGTTGTTTAAAATTGAACTTAGAGCAAGATTGCAGTTGACAACTTTTTTCTAGCTCCTCCCACTTATGAGTTATGCGCCTTTAAACTTCGATAATGGCGACTATCCTTCTCTAGAAAGCCCTAACAAAAACAGCTAGCCCCCACCCAAATTTTAAAGGCGCATATCTCAAAAGTGGGCAGAGCTAGAAAAAAGTTGTCATTAAGAAAGTTGCTCCAAATTTCATTTGCTACAATTTTGTAGTGAATCTTTTTTGGATATAACAGCTCGGAAAAGCTGAAACTCACTTTTTCCGATCGAAATCCCCAGGTATCAATTCGGAAGTATCGATGCCAAACCATTGGAGATTCATCAAAAACATCGAATATGGTCTTCCTTTGTATAATTGTTACGAGGGTTACAGTCGAACATTTTTTGAAAGTCCGTCGAAGAGGTCGTCCAAATCGACGTTTGTTCTCTGTAAAACGTTCGTTTTATCGACAAAGTTGTTGGAAAACCAAATTCGGAACAAGTTTGCTTTTGACAACTTTGTCCTAGCTCCGCCCACTTTTGAGATATGTGCTTTTTAATTTTAGGTGCTAGCTGACCTTTCATCTCTGCTTTCGAAGGGTCCCAGCTTTAAAGGCGCATATCTCAAAAGTGGGTGGAGCTAGAAAAAAGTTGTTAACTGAAAAGTTGCTCAAAATTGAATGTGAAACAACTTTGTAAATGAACATTTTTTTCTGGCTCCGCCCCTTTTTGAGATAACAAACTTACATCATCTTCTACTTCCATTACAAGGACATCGTTTTGTTGCAAGAACTCCTTTCTGACCAGAGATCGCTCCCTTATATAAAATGTTGCTACTTTTTGATAGTGGTAATCCGTCAAATCTTTAATCGAGAAATTGTCCTTCTTCAAATTCTTCAGAATTCAGTCGATGACAGTCCTCCTTCTTGTCAAAATTGCTTTTTTGTTCCATAGTCCCATTGCAAAATTCACTTCCTTGTAGACCAGATCGTCCAGGATCTGGTTTTTGGGAAAATGGATCCGAGAATTCTGAAAAAAAATTGATTTTTAAACTGCAAAATAAAATTGTTTGGTACCTTCTTTCTGAAGTTCTCTGATTTCACAATGGAGCGTATTGCGGGGACGGTGGTCTGAAAAAAGTTATTTTAGAAATATCTTTTTTCCCATGAAGTTTCATAAAAAACTATCGACTACAATGTTGTTTGAAATCAAATTTGGAGCAATTTTGCTGTCGACAATTTTTCTCTAGCTCCGCCCACTTTTGAGATATGCGCCTTTAAAGTTTGGGTGGGGGCTAGCTGCTTCTCAAGAGTGAGCCCAACTTAAAGGCACAT
>GL379899.1:46728-80703 GCA_000143925.2 Caenorhabditis brenneri | reverse complement strand
TTTTCAAAACTAGTAATTTCTGTCGGCTGTAACTCAGCTGGCATGATAGCTGGAAAAATGTCATGTACTACAAAAATGTAAACGATTGTATGCTATATTGATCTTTAGTTGATCACTTTTTCCTAACTTCAACGGTTTTTGAGATAGGATCATTCTTAGCAAGGATGGTCTGAGGTTTGACCGTTTTGGGCTTCCCTCTATCCGAAGGTAAACATTTTATTTCACGGCGTGTAACTCATGAGCCGTGAAAGATATCAGAAAACGGTCAACTAATGACTTGGAGATTTTTAATTTTTACACATTTTTTTAGTTGACAACTTTTTTCTATCTTATCTGGCTCTAAAGTTATGGTCGGTCAAAGTTAGTCCTCCAATTTTTTCAGTACAAAATGGCTTGAGTTTTCACGTGGTGTTCGTATAATTATGGACGGTACTGTATCTCAGCTGTGGAAAGAGGTATCAAAATGTTGTCAACTAATAAAATGTTCCAAATTTTTGTCCGAGCAGTTTATTAGTAAAAAACATTTTGATAGATTTTTTGTCTGCAGAGATATGGGCCTTCAAAGTATCCTCAGATTGTTTTTTTCCGTGAGCTTTAAGGAATACATTGTTTTTTTTTGTTCTTTTACTTCGCGGTTTTTCGGCTCACTCTCATGAAACTTAGTTCATGAAGTTCATCTTCCTTTTAGAGTGAGTTAAGATGTCTGTCTGTGATAAAACTGTTATATCTCAGTTGCGAATGATGTGATCAGAAAGTGTTCAACTAATAAAATATGCAAAATTCAATTTTGAACATCTTTTCGGTTGAAAACATTTTGATAGCTTTACCCACTACTGAGATATGACGGGTTTCGGTAAAATCTAATCACCTCGACACAGGTGCTCAGAAAGTGTTTCAAACAGTCATATCTCAAATGTGAAAAGAGCTAACAGAATCTTGTCAACTGATAAAATGTTCCTAATATTCATCCGAGCAGTTTCTCAGTAGAAAACATTTTGATAGCTTCTTTGTCTGCGGAGATATGGGCCTTCAAAGTTTCCCCAGATTGCTTTTTTGTGAGCTTCCAGGAATACGTTGCTTTTTTAGCATCAAGAGAGTTTCGGTTTAGTTTTCGACTCTCTCTCTCTCTCTCCATGAAGTTCAGAAATGCTGAGTTGATTAGTTTTGTATGAATACCAACCCATCTCCACGCCATCGAGCAAAGTCCACCTTCGAATCAAACTAGATTCAAGAGTTGAATAAGACAGGTGAATCACTTTTTCTGCAAATATATTTGCAATCAATGAACACTTGTTTTTCTAGATATTGTTTTATTCAATAAATTCGTAAAACCAACCATTGGCAATTGTTGAATGTATTTAACAGAAAAAAGGCAAAAGAATCTTAGCATGATAGATCTAAAGGTCAAGCTAAAGAGAGAAAGTGTAGATTAAGCCTGTATGTAAGCGAAAGAAGTGGATAATAACTATGCGGAAAAAAAGCAGAAAATATCGATAACTTTTGTAACACAGAGGTTTAAAATGAGAAAGTCCTAAGTTGCATAAAACTGGAATACAATCACAACTGAGCGAATTCAGATCAATGTACAACAATAACTCCTCCGGCCATGGCTTTCAAATATGATAAGTTCTTCAACGACGCCTAATCCAAAGAGCTCTGAAAGCTTGTCTCCCTGATAATACACATTTTTATTTGATTCAGTAAATGGTAAATCTAAAAAAAAGCGGAAAAAACAATATTGGTTTCTAAAAGCAATATATATTCTCTTTCCCTTTCGATGTTTATTGAATTCATGTACTGGCAGATTTCCAGAAGACTGTATAAAGTTTATGAAATTATTCAAGACAAAAAAGGTGATGGAGTAATAGTGTGACAAAAAAATTTTGAAAATGGGAAGAAATGACCTTTGACGCACTTAGCTTTTTCACTTTCTCCAACGAATCCATATCCGAAACCACCTGATCCAACAACTTATCCAAGTTGTACTCATCGGCCAAACCCAATCTCAACTCGATTATGTATTCTTTGTTGTGCAGGAGATGATGTTCCACATGGTTCAAGGCTGACTGCATTAGGAATCTACGTCCTAGCTCCAAAAATGTTGCGCAATTTCTATCTGTATTAATTTCTATTTGTTAACCTGTATTTAGCTTGAAACTTATTACCATCTGGAAATTGATTGTCTGGATAGATGCAACTCATGACCAGGCCGAAATTTAAGTAGGTGACTTCCTTAATTTCATGCTCTTCGTCTTTTGATTCCTTTGATTTTGAGTTGAACAGGCGGCGGAAGAACTCGGAATGATAGGAGAGAAACTGAAAAAAAAGTTCATGGATATCTCGAATTTTTCCATTGATAGTCACGCTGTTGTCTTTCAATGCTAAACTTCATGGGAGACGCAGAAAAGAATCGGCCAAGTATTGGGAAAAAAACTAACCGCCTTGTTCACATGAAGCCGTTTTCCCTCAATCAACAAAATTCCATCGTTTTGTTCGGACGACTCAAACATTTTATCGTATCTATCCTTTGCAGTATTCACTGGTTTAAGAGTGAGCTTTGTCACAACTTGATAAGATTCCAACCATTAATTCTCAATGTATCCCAGTTGAATTCCCAATACATCATGTAAAAGAAACGGTTTTTGCTCAACATTTCCTTCTAGTTGCTGAAAACAATATATTGAGCTTTCAGAAAGAAGTTTTTTTCTTCAAAAAGCTTTCTTACAGAAATTTCGAAAAAAAACTACACTTACCATCTTATGCCATCGGCATTAATGTGTTCCAATATAGTGGAATTCGTTGTTATCGTTTCTTCTCTGCTCGTATAATGGATGATCTCTGATGGCATTTTGCTGAAATCAGATTGCATTAAAAAAAATTCTCAGGTTTGCTTTTCTCTTTTTCTGTGTTTTCTATTTTTTTCTCTCTCTCTCTCTCTCTTTGTTTTCATTTCAATTCAGAATTCACAAGCACGCCAACCAGAACGCTCGGGTTCGAAAAAAAAATGAAAAAGGAAATTTTAAATTTCCGTTTTTTTTCCGTGGAAAACTACGGTTATTTCATCGAAATTCTACTAATCAGATGTTATTTTTTAATTTTTAGGGTTAAATTTGAACAGAATCTCGATATTTAAACTAAATCTCAAGAAATTTTTGTTCGAGCAGCAATAGTCAGATTGATCTCTTTTTCATTCCAATTTTGAAACTTTCCCAGTTTTTTGAGGGAAACATTTTATTCTATTTTTCTCCGAGCAGACTTAATCTCAACGAACACAACTACGTTGACTAACCTCCCACTCCACATTGAACTCTTCTGCTCCGGTCGTTCCAATGCGCCTCGCCACGATCTTCTTCGGAATCTTCCAGGACATAGTGAGGGACTCACGTTCTGTAAAAACACACAAAATTATTTAGCTCAAGTTAATATTTTCGGGAAAAAGGCGAGAAGTGGCAATGACAGCGACAAAACTACTGTTTCAAATTGATATTTGCCCTCATTAGAATCACATTTTTACGTTTCCTTTTTCTATTTTTATCACTTACCGAAAATTATCATTGGATAGTTAATATCAGTTTTAATATTCAGAAAAATCAATAAACGCCGGGTCGCCCCAAAACCTATAGAGGCAGGAAAAAACAAGAAGAGTGAAGAATGAGAGGAAGGAGACCATTCCAAACGAGAGAGTTGGAGGATCGAGACGAATGAGCAGCGAGGGTAGTGGTGGAGAGAAGAGACAATACGATGTTCCCATTTCTGAGGCCACCGGTCTGTCTCCTACTTCTTTAGTGCATACAGGCCAGCTGCCCCGACTTCAAACATTAAAACCTGTGGTTAGCAGATCAAAAATAACGCTGAAGACAAGGGGCTCGTAAAGTCTCAACAGGATAGGAATGAGCATATTCATCAAAACTGAAATCATATCTTTGGAGAAATCAAGTTTGTGAAAAGTTCTAACCACATTTCTTGATTAAATTCCTAAAATATTGACTAAAATCCGGTGCCTCATGGTAAGTGCTCTTCAGTTAGAGGTCTATGGACGTCTTTCGGTTGTGACGACTTTTATGTGATAATGAGCTTTAGAAATTTTCTATCAAGAAAAACATTTAGGAGGTTAGGGTTTTTATCAGGAAGAATTAGACAAAAATCTTGGTTTTCACCTTCGCCAAAAATTTTCTGAGCATTGAAAAAACACGCATGTGACTCAATAATCACTTTCTTCTAGATTGCCATAAATCAAATCGAAAAACTTATAAATATTATATGAAGAATGTCTTGTATCTACCATAATAGTTATTTTGAGTCGGATGAATTTTATCGAATTTGTCTGCATTCTTTTTCGTTTGATCAAGTTCTTCTTCACATTTTTGGTACATTTATCATCTTGAAGAAAACACCAAAAGCTATGGGAAAGGTCAAAGGATCCATCGTCGAGTTACATCAAAAATTCTCTTACAATTTTTTACGAAAATCACTTCTAGGTCACGTTTTGGCGTCTAGAATGAGGAATCTCTGCCTAGATCACGTTAATCAAATTCTTCGTCTTTTGCTCAAGAAACACTTTTCGGAGACTGGCTCCTAACTTTTGAAGAAGGCATTTTTCAGAAAATTTTCAGAAAAAGAAACCTGAAACCATATTTATAGATATTATCCGGAAAACCAGGCAAAAATGATAATCAAGAATTTATCCTGAAGCTCGGGGCTGAATTCTCTGTAGTCACGCCCACTTGGTCCTGCAACTCCCATTTCCTCATCAGCTACCATCGCGTCTTGCTCACTGCCAAATCCCAAATCCTCTCCTTTTGCAGTGATCCATCCCAACTCCATCTGCTCCAATTGTTCCTCGTCCACCTTCACCGCTAGCCCCCACCATTCCTTGTACGCCGAATCTTTCTTTCGGATGAGCTACTTCCACTCCAATTCCGAAAAATATGGAACATCAGGTCTAACAGATTTCTATCATGAATAATAAACTCACTTGGATTTTTTCCATTAACCTCCATTCCCCTTGAGCACCTCGGCTTTGACCTCCTTAACAGTTTTGACTTGCGGGAGAGGGCCAGTAGAACTGAGATTGAAGAGCAGGGTGTGAAGGTGCGGCATGATTTGCTCTGAAAACATTTAGTTTAACAAATGAATGCCAAGATATTATTCATGCTTCAGTTTTGGAACTTCTCGGTTTTTTCACTGGAAATTTTCCGGCAAACATTATGACCGATTCTATTGTTAAAAGAGCAAGTCTAATCCCAACTAACACTGTCACGACATATCTCTCAAAAAAACTAAAAAACTGACCTCCCACTCCACCTTTAACTCTTCTGCTCAAGTTGCTTCGATGCAGCTCGCCACGATCTTCTTCGGAATCCTCCAGGAGATTGTGAGGGACTCAAGTTCTGTAAAAACACACAAAATTATTCCGCTCAATTTATTAATGTTTGGGGAAATGGCTAAAAGTGGCAATGAAGGCGACAAAAAGACTGTTTCAAATTGAGATTTGCTCTTATTAAAAGCAGATTCCTACGTTTCAATTCGTTATAATTATCACTTACCGAGAGTTATCATTAGAAAGAAAATACCAGTTTCAATATTCAGAAAAATCAATAAACGCCGGGTCGCCCCAAAACACATAGAAGCAGGGGAAACAAGAAAACTGACGAATGGCAGGAAGGAGACCATTCCGAACGAGAGAGTTAGAGGATCGAGACGAATGAGCAGCGAGGGTAGTGGTGGAGAGAAGAGACGGTATAAAGTTCCCATTTCTGAGGCCGCCGGTCTGTCTCCTACTTTTCTATTGTATAAAGAACCGCCGCAGTTTGTGGACATCAAACATTAGAACCTTGGTTTTACAGATCAACAAATGTGCTCAGAAATTGTAGAAATTGCAGTAAAGTGACTCTTGACAATATTTTTTATCAGAAAGAATTAGACACCAATTTTGGTTTCCATCTACCATCCGCCACTGTGCGCTACCAAAGTTGAAAGGAAGCTCATCCTTAATGATGAGAGAAAGGGCGCCGCTTCACTCAAATATGCCTTCTGCAACTGTTGTGTCCGAGACCCCCGTAGCCTAGTTGGTAACGAATTTGGAAAGGATCACAAGGTCGGGGTTCGCTTCCCCGACCCCGAAGGCACAACAATTGAACTGTCAATTTACTGGTTCTTTTGAAATTATTCGGGAAAAATAATGAATGAGTAGGCTAGGCGATCGAACATTTTCTTTTTTCTCAGTTTGAAATTGATGTAACAGTGTTGATTTCAATAGTTGTATTGGCTTATTTGGATTTGCGCGGGCGGACTTTTTTCCACGTTCTTGAATCAATCAAAATAAAAAAAAAACATCACAAGCAACTTTTTTGAAAGTTACATCTGATGAGATGTGAATTTTTTTATCCAATTTCAGCTCGCGGAAAAGGAGCCGAAATTGTCAAATTCTCTTATGTTTTTCAGCAACTTTCGGAATTTTTACGGAACAACGACTTTTCACGGTCCGGCAAAACCGACGCGAGACGCACAAAACGACTCACAGGTAGTAATCGACTTGAACAATCCTTCATGAGTCCCTTAATTTTTCTTTGCATGAAAAGATGTCCTTGAACACACTGAATCCAAATAAATCGGTTTCGATAAGGTTTTTTTACTTAGTTTTTGAGATAATGATTGTTGAAAACATCGAATTTCACCTGATCGTAATTTGATTTTCGTACAAATATCGCGTTATCTCAAAAACTAGGTGATAAAGCTCTACCGAGACCAAATTTGTCGGACTCAGCGTGTTCAAATACATCTCTTCATGTAATGAAATCTGAAAAATTATAGAAAAATTTGTTGTTTCATGGTTATTTCGCACCCGTTTCGATTTCGCCGGATCGTGTTATATATGGAACAAAAATATATAATTAGAAAAAATATAATTAGAAAATGAGCACATGACTCAGATTTTCTCTGGTTGAGTGAGAAAAATTTCATTTACTTTATAAGTAGAGTCTGTAGTACACTACAATTTGACCTGAAAATCCCACAAATCACCTTAAAGGCGCACGGGATTTATCTCCGAAAAGATTAGGCATACTACAAAAGTACCCTTCTTATTTCCTATTTCTTTACTAAATATCTTTGCTCTCGCCTAACTGATTTCAATTCCCAGGTACCTTTGTCATTCATCACTAAACGTTTTCCGATGAGAAAAAAAAGTGAAAACATGACTTTCATTCAGAAATGGAAAGAAAGAGAAAAGAGAAAAAAAGGACGAATGGAGAGCATGGAGACGGGAAGCGGTGGTGGTGGCTAAGCAATATAATTGTCAGGACGGACGGTAACAAGGCGTGGGAACTTATGGAAATGTGGTGTATGGTAGAGAAAGACAAAGCAAATACATAATAAAATTATTCCGCTGTTGGTGTGACCTCTTTTTGAAAGTATATGTTCGCGCCAATGGTCGCTTTTCGTGGTGGGAACTTAAACACTGAGAATTATCGATTTTTGGGAAATTTGGAACTATTGCAAGCTCGGAAAAACGATGGTCCGTCTGAAAAACCAGGCAAGCCTGATCCCAATCAGGACTGTGCGAAAAAAAATTCCGGAAAACTCGAAAAAAAAATTTCGAAAGAAAAAGGAGAGAAAGTTTTAGCCGAACTGATTTTTCCAAAAAAAAAACTTTTCGGACGAAAATTTTTCGCAGAGCCCTGATCCCAAGCTCCGCCCCCTTTGCCGCCAGGACCCCAAAGGGAAATTATTTTAATTTTTTTTTATTTGTTCAAATAAATGAAAAGTCAATTCACAATCCATGATCAATCATGTTCCATTATGGGAGAACAGAGCCAAGAATAGGTAAAAACATGAGGGGCCTAGATACAATGAATGAATTCAAAATGTACAATAATTTAGGAAAAAGCATGCAAACAGATCGATGTATAATAAAAAAAATAGCAAAAAATAAATTAGAGATAACAAAAAATTTTAGATTGACCAGTAATAAACGCAATGATTGCAGAGGATTTGAAAATTTTTGGGAACAAAAAAACAAAAAAAAATTTCAGAAAATGAGAGATGTACATAAAAAATTAACCCGTATTTCAAAAAAAAGGAAAAAATTATTACTTCCGTCTCCTCTTATCCGATGCCAACTCCAAAGTAGGTGTGAGCCTTGCGTACTTATCCATTCCGTACTTGTCAGCTTCCCGGACACGCCCATCAGAAGTTGAAGGCTGATTTGATGGTGGAGGTGTACTGGAGTCATCCTCTTCCTCCTCATCCGATGTAATCACCTGCTTCCTTTTTTTCTTCCGTGGTTGCCGATCCTCACCAGCCTCGTAGAATTGATCGTTACTTGATTCAGAGACGGGGTCGGGCTCGTTCGATGTCAGTCTTGTGGAACTTCTGGCTGGAGAAATTGGAATTGGAGTTAGGAGCCTTGGAGTTGGAGCTCTTGGAGTTGTGCACCGAGATCCTGGCGCCAGCGATGACCCAATTCCAAAC
This sequence comes from Caenorhabditis brenneri, assembly GCA_000143925.2. Classification (NCBI taxonomy): domain Eukaryota; kingdom Metazoa; phylum Nematoda; class Chromadorea; order Rhabditida; family Rhabditidae; genus Caenorhabditis; species Caenorhabditis brenneri. Next base: position 72,231 of record GL379899.1, on the reverse strand, counting down.
TGTTGAAGTCGAATGGTTCCCAGACGACGTTGAACTGAAAATTGAGAGGATTAATATATGGATAAGGATGAGGTACGCGCACCGGCAGACTACGGTGCTGCGAATCAAAAAATCGAAAATTTCCGCCGTTTTTTGAACTGTAATTTTTGTTGAGTCTGTGGCCAGGGCAAGTGAAAATTTGCTTTTTTTCCAACCCAAGACCAATTTTTTTCTCAGAAATCCCGTGCCCGGCCCAATTTGTCCATGTATTCTTTTCAGAATTTTGAAAATAGAAAAAATAGCTTACCTTGCACAGAGCGAGGAACAACTTCTCGCCGTTCTCTTGCTTCCAAGCCAGAATGGCTTAGACCTTGAAGAGCTGCTCCGCCTCAAATGCCTTCAGGAAGTTCTCTTTTGGGACGCTTGCACGTGGAAGCCAGGTGCTTTGAGGAGAGTTCTGTAACAGAATTTTGGTTGTTTTTTTTCTGTGTTGTCTTTTCTGTGTTGTCTTTCTTCCAATTCAGAAACCAAAAAAAAGAAAACGGAAGTTCTTAATTTCCGGTTTTTTTTCGGGAAAAATGACGGGTAAGTCGAGAAACATTCCATCAAAATTCTACTAACGAGATGTTATTTTTCGATTTTTCAAGGTTAAAACTGAACAAAAACTCGAAATTCAAACTAAATCCTAAAAAAATTTTGTTTGAGCTGCAATTGTCAAATTTATCTTTTTAGAACTTTCTTAGTTTTCCCATGGAATATCTTTCCAAAACTATTTTATCCGACTTTGTGGTTCGAAGAGCAAGCCTAATCCCAACTAAGACTGTCACCTCATATCTTTAGAAAAAACTAACCTCCCACCTCACAATGAACTCTTCTGCTCCGGTAGTCTCGATGCACCTCGCCACGATCTTTTTCGGAATCTTCCAGGACTTTGTGAGGGGCTCAAGTTCTGTAAAAACACACGAAATTATTCAGCTCAAATTATTACTCTTGGGGAAAAGGCTAAAATTGGCATTGAAAGCGACAAAAAGACTGCGTCAAATTGAAATTTGCTCTCATTAGAAGCAGATTTTTACATTTCATATTGTCATTTATATATCACTTACCGAGAAGTATCATTAGATAGTTAATATAAGTTTCAATATTCAGAAAAATCAATAAATGCCGGGTCGCCCCAAAAAACATAGAGGCAGGGGAAACAAGAAAACTGAAGAATGAGAAGAAGGAGACCATTCCGAACGAGAGAGTTAGAGGATCGAGACGAATGAGCAGCGAGGGTAGTGGTGGAGAGAAGAGACGGTATAATGTTCCCATTTCTTAGGCCACCGGTCTGTCTCCTACTTCTTTAGTGCATACAGGCCAGCTGCCCCGACTTCAAACATTAAAACCTGTGGTTAGCAGATCAACAATAACGCTGAAGACAAGGGGCTCGTAAAGTCTCAACAGGATAGGAAAAAGCATATTCATCAAAACTGAAACCATGTCTTTGGAGAAATCAAGTTTGTGAAAAGTTCTAACCGCAGTTCTTGATTAAATTCCAAAAATATTGCAATCAGTAAAAACTTCAAAATCGGGAATAAATCCGGCGCCTCATGGTAAGGCCTCTTCAGTAAGAGGTTATGGACGTCTTTTAGTTGTGACGTCTTTTACGTTGGCGTCTAGAATGGGGAATCTCTGCCTAGATCACGTTAATCAAAATCCTCGTGTTTTGCTTGAGAAACACTTTCCAGAGACTGGGTCCTAACTTTTGAAGAAAGCATTTTTTAGAAAATTTTCAGAAAAAGATAACTGAAACCAAAATTTATAGATATTATCGGGAAAACCAGGCAAAAATGATAATCAGAATTTATCCTGAAGCTCGGGGCTGAATTCTCTGTAGTCACGCCCACTTGGTCCTGCAACTCCCATTTCCTCATCAGCTGTCATCGCGTCTTGCTCACTGCCAAATCCCAAATCCTCTCCTTTCCCAGTGATCCATCCCAACTCCATCTGCTCTAATTGTTCCTCGTCCACCTTCACCGCTAGCCCCCACCATTCCATGTACGCCGGATCTTTCTTTCGGATGAGCTCCTTCTACTCCAATTCTGAAAAATGAGGAACATCAGGTCTAACAGATTTCTATCATGAATAATAAACTCACGTGAATCTTTTTCATTAACCTCCATGTTCATCTTGAGCACCTCGGCTTTGTCCTCCTTAACAGTTTTGACTTGCGGGAGAGGGCCAGTAGAACTGAGATCGAAGAGCAGGGCGTGAAGGTGCGGCATGATTTGCTCTGAAAACATTTAGTTTAATAAATGAATGCCAATATATTTTGCCGGAAGAAAGCGCTAAATACCAAACTCAACCGAAATTATGTAATTTATTTATGCTTCAGTTTTGGAACTTCTCGGTTTTTTCACTGGAAATTTTCCGGCAAACATTATCACCGATTTTGTTGTTAAAAAAGCAAGCCTGATCCCAACTAACACTGTCACGACATATATCTCAGAAAAACTGACCTCCCACTCCACCTTGAACTCTTCTGTTGCGGTCGCTCCGATGCGCCTTGCCACAATCTTCTTCGGAACCTTCCAGGACATTGTGAGGGACTCAAGTTCTGTAAAAACACACAAAATTATTCCGCTCAATTTATTAATGTTTGGGGAAATGGCTAAAAGTGGCAATGAAGGCGACAAAAAGATTGTTTTAAATTGAGATTTGCTCTTATTAAAAGCAGATTCCTACGTTTTAATTCGTTATAATTATCACTTACCGAGAGTTATCATTAGGAAGAAAATACCAGTTTCAATATTCAGAAAAATCAATAAACGCCGGGTCGCCCCAAAACACATAGAGGCAGGGGAAACAAGGAAACTGACGAATGGCAGGAAGGAGACCAATCCGAACGAGAGAGTTAGAGGATCGAGACGAATGAGCAGCGAGGGTAGTGGTGGAGAGAAGAGACGGTATAAAGTTCCCGTTTCTGAGGCCGCCGGTCTGTCTCCTACTTTTCCATTGTATAAAGAACCGCCGCAGTTTGTGGACATCAAACATTAGAACCTTGGTTTTACAGATCAACAAATGTGCTCAGAAATTGTAGAAATTGCAGAAAAGTGACGCTTGACAATATTTTCCATGTACGCCGGATCTTTCTTTCGGATGAGCTCCTTCTACTCCAATTCTGAAAAATGAGGAACATCAGGTCTAACAGATTTCTATCATGAATAATAAACTCACGTGAATCTTTTTCATTAACCTCCATGTTCATCTTGAGCACCTCGGCTTTGTCCTCCTTAACAGTTTTGACTTGCGGGAGAGGGCCAGTAGAACTGAGATCGAAGAGCAGGGCGTGAAGGTGCGGCATGATTTGCTCTGAAAACATTTAGTTTAATAAATGAATGCCAATATATTTTGCCGGAAGAAAGCGCTAAATACCAAATTCAACCGAAATTATGTAACTTATTTATGCTTCAGTTTTGGAACTTCTCGGTTTTTTTCATTGGAAATTTTCCGGCAAACATTATTACCGATTCTATTGTTAAAAAAGCAAGCCTAATCCCAACTAACACTGTCACGATATATCTCTCAAAAAACTGACCTCCCACTCCACCTTGAACTCTTCTGCTCCGGTCGCTTTGATGCGCCTTGCCACAATCTTCTTCGGAATCTTCCAGGACATGGTGAGGGATTCAAGTTCTGTAAAAACACATGAAATTAATTAGCTAAAATTATTATTCTTGAGGAAAAGTCAAAAAATGGCATTGAAGGCGACAAAAAGACTGTTTCAAATTGAAATTTGCTCTCATTAAAAGCAGCTTTTTACGTTTCATTTTGTCATATATTTCACTTACCGAGAGTTATCATTGAGTAGGAAATACCAATTTTAATATTCAGAAAAATCAATAAACGCCGGGTAGCCCCAAATACGTAGAGGCAGGAAGAACAAAAATACTGAAGAATGAAAAGAGGGAGACCATTCCAAACGAGAGAGTTGGAGGATCGAGACGAATGAGCAGCGAGGGTAGTGGTGGAGAGAAGAGACAATATAATGTTCCCATTTCTGAGGCCGCCGGCCTGTCTCCCTCTTTTTTTGTATAAAGGCGAGCTGCCTTTTATCAACTTCAAACATTAGAACCTGGCGGTTAGCAGATAACATTGAAGACTAGAGGCTCGTGAAGTCTTAACCGCAGTCTCAACATGGTTTTCCATTTCTCTGGGTGAAAACAACCCACATTGAAAGTAGTTTACCATAAAAGTTGTTTATTAAAGGAGGAGCGAAAGGAATTTTGATTATATGTTTTTATTAATTTAGAAGAGAGCAGGACCCTTGAGTAGACTACCCACTTACACTAAACAGTCAGCAAATCGCTCTAAAAAACTCGAAAAAAAATTTCAACGTATCCCTATACATGAGTTCAGTTTGAAGAATAGTTTGTAAAATGGTAGAACTTATAGCTATACATGGAAATTAATTTTGAAGCTCAAATTTTGAGAAAACTGGACCGAGATGGATTGTCTTATATGGAAAGTTGTACTATCCTTGAGCAGGCCTATCTTTTAAGACAAACTTATTTTGGTTCTTTCCTAGTTTCGAGGTCCCTTCGAAAAAAAAAGGTCCCTTCAAAATAAAAAGGTCCCATCAAAATAAAAAGGTCCCATCAAAAATAAAGGTCCAAAGATCAAAAAAAGGTCCCAAGATAAAATAAAGGTCCCAACCAAAAAAGGTCCCAAGATACGAAAGAGGTCCCAAGATGAAATAAAGGTTCCATAACTGTTCTCTCTAGTTCAGACTCATGAAGTGGTCATGAAACGTCCACTAACAGTCAGAAGTATTTTATGGCTCTTCGGAGCGATAATCTGCTTGTGGGTAAAACTGAGTTTATGTATAGATTGAATCAAAAAGTATAGGAAAAAAACTACGGTTCTTATCCGTTTCCCGGGTATTTTTTTTCGGCCAATCATAGAAACACCCGTGACTCATATACGATACCCGGGACCCTAAAATAATACATGAGATTCATGAATAGGCCATAGGATGTCTTTCAAATGTCGAGAAAAACCCGGGACTCGAAAAATGTTTTGCGGGACTCCTTCTACCCAATTTTATGCTCCAAAAAGCTTTGGTTCTACTGACGTTGAATGGAGCCAAGACTTTTCCAAAGTTGGATGGACCCAAGAGAAGGGTCGAAATGCTGGATTGAGCTAAGAGGGGATCTAAACATTTCGGCACTGTTTTAAAATCGAAAAAATTCAATGGACCTAAGAAAGGTACCTGACAATTGGATGAACACAAAAACTCTAATTAATTAGAATGTCGAGAATCTGACCTTATTTTTTTTCAAAAAATTGTTTTTATTTTTTTTCTGATGCATAATGCCTTATACTTCATTAAATTTTTAAATCCCGTTCATTGGAATTTTTGGCCCAATTTTTAGGTGCCCGGATTGGATCCATTCAATTTTTCGATCCATCTATTTTGTCTATCCATCTTTTTGACCCCTCTCTTGGGTTCATCCAATTCCTAAAAATGGCTTGGGTCTTTTCAACTACAGTAGAACAAAAGCTTTTTTGTTGCATTTCCTAAGCCTTCTTCGATAGTGGCCCATTTTATTCAATCTTCGAAAGCATAAAACACCACTATTGGACTAGGCTTAGGAAACACAGGCCAGGCGACATGATATATGAAGTTGCTTCATATTATGGAGCAAAAATTGGTCTGGAAAATATTTTTTGCGTCCCGGAAAATTTTGTTTGAGTCCCGGGTGTTTTTATGATTGGCCGAAAAAAAATACCCGGGAAACGGATAAGAACCGTAGTTTTTTTCCTATACTTTTTGATTCAATCTATACATAAACTCAGTTTTACCCACAAGCAGATTATCGCTCCGAAGAGCCATAAAATACTTCTGACTGTTAGTGGACGTTTCATGACCACTTCATGAGTCTGAACTAGAGAGAACAGTTATGGAACCTTTATTTCATCTTGGGACCTCTTTCGTATCTTGGGACCTTTTTTGGTTGGGACCTTTATTTTATCTTGGGACCTTTTTTTGATCTTTGGACCTTTATTTTTGATGGGACCTTTTTATTTTGATGGGACCTTTTTATTTTGATGGGACCTTTTTTTTTCAAAGGGACCTCTAAACTAGGAAAGAGCCCTTATTTTTTCTCCCTTCCGGCCTTCTCTAACAATAAAACTCGATCGATGTGCTCAGAAATATGTTACATCTGAAAACGACGGTATTTGTTAGATATCTTCTTAGATCAAATCAAAAATAAAGTTTTATAGTCACAGGTTGGCTAGTTTGAAATTTTGAAAAAGCATATAATAGAATTTGAAACTGAACCATTTTACTTACACTTGAGAAAAATCTAAAAAATAAAAAATCATTCGATGTGAACAAACCGAAAATAAATCCTTGCATTTGAAAAGTTCTCCGTCAAAAATTGATTAGTGCAGAGCAGTTTTTCAATCTCAAGAATTATGGGAAGATAAGCCACCGTCTTTTGAAATTTTTCGTGTTAACTTTTCCATTATTGCCACCAAGTCAATTACTTTTTTCATTCCTGATACGTTTTTTCATGAGTTAAATAGGTGACACAAACAATTTCTGAATTGCAGGTGGAAAAAATAGGGGTTGTTCAAATCATGTACTTTCAGGTTTTTGGATGTTTTATATGGGATGAAAAATTCCTTTTGCAGAAGAAAAGGAACTGGGTCTTCGTAGAAAAGTGACTCTTGACAATATTTCTTATAAGGAAAAATTAGAGAAAATTCTTGGTTTCTATCTACCATCCGCCACCATGCGCTACCAATGTTGGAAAGAAGCTCATCCTTTGTGATGAGAAAAGGGGCGCTGCTTCACTCAAATATGCCTTCTGCATTTGTTGTGTCCGTGTCCCCCGTAGCCTAGTTGGTAACGGATTTGGACATGGATCACAAGGCCGGGGTTTGATTCCCCGACCCCAAAGGCACAACAATTGAACTGTAAGTTAACTGGTTCAGTTGCAATTATTCGGATAGATTAATGATCAAGCCGTCTAAGCCATCGAACATTCTCTTTTTCTCAGTTTGAAATCGATGTAACAGTGTTGATTTCAATAGTTGTATTGACTTATTTGGATTTGCTCGGGCGGACTTTTTTCCACGTTCTTGAATAAATCAAAATAAAAACAACATCACAAGCAACTTTTTTGAAAGTTACATCCGATGTCGCAATGATGAGTGCATGAGAATCGAAGAGAAAGGGTTTTTTGACGTCTCAAATGTGATGGAGAACTTTGTTGCAGAGAAAAGCAATCATGGCTCTCAATAGCATTTTTTATCAGAGGGAATTAGACGAAAATCTTGATTTTCACCTGCACCAAAAATTTTCTGAGCATTGAAAAAACACGCAAGTGACTCAATAATCACTCTCTTCTGCCATAATTCTAATCAAAAACTCATATTATATGAAGAATGTCTTGTGTCTACTATGATAGTTATTTTGGGTCGGATGAATTTTATCAAATTTGTCTACATTCATTATCGTTTATTCAAGTTCTTCTTCACATTTTTGGCACATTTATTTTTTTGAAGAAAACACCAAAAACGGTGGGAAAAGTCAAAGGATCCATGCTTTCGTTACATTTATTGTGAGTTCTGAAAATTTATGAAAATGCTGTTCGATTTTTTTCACAGAACCGCTTTATTTGACATAAATTTGTCAATACTGATCATGCCAATGATATTCTTTTCAATTCTTGCTGGGTACCCATTGGGTGTGTTGGCTATTTTCGGTTTTCCAGTAAAAATGATGCTGTATTTGGTTTATATCCCACTATTTCGTGAGTTTGTTGATGAGGGTTTTCGATAGTTTTTGAAGATTAAGAAAAAATATTTGAAATGGGTTTTTTCAGTCGTGTTTGTTTCAATTTTATGCTTTTTCGAGAACCGTTACAACTACCTGGTTCGACACGGTTCCGAGTCACCAAGCCGGAATATCAAGCGAACATTTTTGACTTTCTTCAATTATTTTCTTGCATTTCTTGCCGTTATCATAATGTTCAATGGCATAGATAGCGTAGAGAATTCTAGAGAAATTGGCCGCCAAAAACTTCCATGCCTCGCTTCCAAATATTTTGAGAACCCTAACTTTTTTATGCTGCACATTAACATTGAACACTCTGCACCCATTATGATAATATTCTTCACACTTTTATGGTCACAACTCATCTTTTATTTCACTGCAACGTCTAAGTTCTTATACAAAAACAAGGCTCAATCCACTCGTACTTCACAACTTCAGAAGCAGTTTTTTAAAACTCTTTGTATGCAAATTTCACTTCCATTCTTGATGATCATGATCCCAGGTTTTTATTTTACGTATACACTCTTCTCAGTCAGTTTGAACATGCCTGTAAATATTATAAGTACGTTCGCGGCTTTATCTCATGGTTTGATTTCGACACTCATTATGTTACTCGCTCATAAACCATATAGGGAGGCTACTTTTAAGTGTTTAGGAATTGAGAAAAAGAATTGTCAAACTCTATTTTTATTTCAAAACCATCTATTTCTAATGTTAAATAAATACCTAACACTTTACTTTGAGAATTTTTTGGAAACACTAGTTTATCTTGATACGCCATTTTATAATATGTTGAGATTTGTAAAGAAAAATGCAGCTGTTTTCTCCTGAAGTAAGGCTTGTGGTATGTAACAGAGTTTTGTTGATTGGAAGGGTTTTTGGCAGAAAAACGCAATTATAACTCACTCGTTTTCCACCTGCATCATCTTTCAAAACTTTGCTTTGGCATCAGATCTTGGAATTTTTTAGTGATTGAAATATCGCCTTCAGATCTTAGAAGGGAGAACTGGAAATTTATAAAGATACTGGAAGATAAGACGTGCTGCAGATACTGGAAGATCAGACGTGCTGCTGCTGGTCAAAGAGTTTCAATCCATTAAGAGCATCTAGTCAGGTCGGTGAAAATGAATACGTAAGAGTTAGAGTCTGTGTATTATGAGCGTATTATATGAGTTGCCAATACAGTACACAGAGCCAAAACTGCTATATTGTTTTCGAATCAGGAAAAATGAAAATGTTCGATCGCATAGCCTACTCGATCATTTATTTTCCCAAGTTATTCCAACTGTACCTGTAACAAAACAGTTCAGTTCAGGAAATTCTTCATATGATAAAATTTTTTCGATATGAGATATGGCAATCTAGAGTGATTATTGAATCACATGCGTGTTTTTTCAGTGCTCAGAAAATTTTTGGTGCAGGTGAAAACCAAGATTTTCGTCTGATTGTTTCTAAAAATCTTGTAGAGCCATGGATGTTCTTCTTTGCGAAAAAACTACGAAACCTTAATTACAAATAAGACGTCACAAAACCCTCCTTTTCCATTCACAGGCACTCTTCATTTCGTCAGCAGGAGTAACTTTCAAAAAAAAAGTTGCTTGTGATTTTTTTTATTGTGATTCATCCAAAACCTCTAAAAAAATCTTTCCAAACAAATCAAAATTGGTCGATACAACAATTGAAATTGAAAATGTATTGTTTATTCCAAATCAACAAAAAAAAATGTTCGATTGCCTAGCCTACTCGATCACTGATTTTCCCAAATTGTTCCAACTGAACCAGTAAAAGGGAATCGAAACCCGGCCTTGTGTTCCATGTCCAAATCCGTTACCAACTAGGCTACGGAGGTCACAAACACAACAGTAGCAGAAGGTATATTTAAGTGAAGCGGCGCCTACTTCTCATCACCAAGAGTGAGCTTCCCCCATTTTCTTTGTTTTTGACCTATATTATGTTGGCGAAATGCTAAACTATTGTCTTGTTATAATCATACCACATTCCGAAACTATTCGGCTGTCGCCGACGACTCCTGAGATAGTATTCATGCACATTTTCAGAGTGAAAATTCGCAGTTAATTTCATTTTCATGTCAAAATCGACGCTGCGTTTTCCTTCTGGAAATGTTCCTCACTACCACGTATGGTTTGTCGAATTTGGACCCAGACAAAAGAAAACGACAAAAATCGTCCGAGAAAAACCATTAAAAAATTATTCAATTAATCTTCAAGCAGTTTCAATTTTTTACCCAGTTTTTAAGTCTGTTCTGGGTCTGCAGAATTGAGATGGCCGAGAGATTGAGTCTGGTCTGGGTCTGCAGTCAGTAAACATTTGTGATATTTTGGTCTGCAGTGAGCCTGTTGTGTTCACTTTCGAATGGCTTCAGAAAAAAAGAGAAGTTCACAAAAAATACCTCCAACTCTAAATATCTGAAAGTGGGAATTCAAAACACATGAGATACAATTTTCTTTTGTTTTTTCTACAATATATTTTAAAAGACCAAAACCACATACATCATTTCATTCATATTCACATAATTCTTAAAGATTTCTGTCCTTTCCATAGTATTCCTCAATTGAAACGTCATTTTAACAGTGATTATCTTATTTGTCGTTCTATTGTATTGGTTAGTCGGACCCGGACCCTGCTATTAAAGTTCATCAGATTATGGCGCTTTTGGTGACGAGTTAGTGGGGTTCCCTTTGAATTATATAACCAATTCCAAAAATTTTAATGCATGTCTCCTTGCCTGTCATCCCGTTCACCAAAAAACATGGTAAATGAATGATAGATAGCAAAATTTTGGCTGATAGTTGTTGTTTCAGAATATTTCGATCGAGAAAATCCGTGACTTCAGGACTCTGCTGGACGTTGTTAGCTCGGCAGTTTGAAACACCAATCTCTAAATCTTATTTTTTTCTTTCAAACATGTTCTAAACTTAATAATAAATGTGTTAGCTGTGCCAATTGATCCCCGCTCTTGTGATCCATGTCTAAATCTGTTACAATGAAATGAATGAATGTCCTTTCTTCCATTCGAATTCAAGTTGTTCGGTTCCAAATGGTGACCTACAAGCGATTTCATTCTCTTTTTTTCGCTGGTTTTGAACAAAAATTCAGTTTTCTTCTTAACCTGGAAAATTTTTCAACTACAGCATTTCTGATAATTTTTTCTTTCCATCAGGGCTACAAACTCATATAGTTTTTAGCACCAAAAGTGGAAAGTGATTGTGAATACGGAATATTTTTTTAGATTTTCAGGCAAACTTTTTGGATACGTTTTTGACACTTGATAGTCCTCATCATAAGTCAGCTCGAACTGGTCAAATCACCACCCCGAGTAGTTCCCCACAAAGTCAATACGGTTTTACACACGCCTTTGAAAATTCAAAAAGCTTATTCAAAAACGCGGCTCTCACGACACACGGAAAGTTAAAAAATTACGGTTTTTTTAAAAACATTTTTTTGACAATTTTTTTTCACCCCTACTTCCATTTTTACCATCATCACTTGCTCATTAACAATGATCCCCTGAGCTGCTGGCAAAAAATATAATCTTCTTCACCAGGCAATAAGTGTCTTTACTGAATGTTTTTCCCATTCTCTATTTCAGCAGAATTTTTGATATATCATTTCTGTCTCTATTGCATCTCAATACGTAACCATAGCACTCGCAAATTTCCGCCTCAATTTTATTTTGTCGGGTTTCAGACACTATTTCACTTCAGTGGTCGCTGCCCACTTTCTTCTCTTCTTTTGAATAAAAAAAACGTGCCACCTTCTCGTTTTATGTTTCCGTCTTCCATATTTTTGTGACGGGTTTCAATCGGCAAAAGGTGGATGTCCATATTATTATAAAAAAATGTTTCACTTTTTTCAGTGTAGCTCTGGGAGTGAACACAAGAATAATCAGAAATATCTCTAACAATTTCTCTATCCAGGTGGTTGTCTTTTTCGAATTCCTTTTTCCCTTCTCTCTTTCCTTTCAGCCGAGCCCGACTATATTTTCTCACATCTTTCCAATGAAAAGAAGGCTTTTGAAGACAACTGAACACAAGTCACATTCTCCCTACGAAAAGGGACAAACATTTCTCAACGTTTTGGAGTAAAATCTTTCTAGTCGTTTTTCTGAAGAACAAACACTCAACAACTACTAATTTATTGATAACTAGAACTATAAAAACAACAAAATCAACAATGAAAAATTTATCAGAGACACTTGGCTCGCTGGCGCCTGGAACACTTGGCTCGCTGGGGCCTGAGACACTCGGCTTGCTGGGACCTGATCCTAATATATATAGATGGTTGAGGGGCAATGAAAGTGTTCCGTTGGGACTCAGAGCTTGTCGATGGTCTGTGAGAAGGATAGCGAGTTGAAGTGGATTGAGTCCACGGAGCAGGTTCATCCGGACTATAGCTTTCCCTATAGACTGGCTGATAGGTACTAACTCCTGTTCTTCCTTGTTGACCGGGGAAAGACAGTGTGTCTGGTCGGCTTGCGTGTGGATGTTCTTGATCTGCTTCATCAGGTTCATGTGGCTCTTGATCGACAGGGTTTGGTCTGTCCTCGGGGTCTTGGTCGTGCTCCACTTGTTGTGCGTCTCCTGGCTCAGTTCAACGTTGGCTCGTTGGTACGAAGGTCTTGGGAATCAGCTTGTGGCTCTTGGTGGGCAGTCATTAGCATGTCCTCAGGCTCTCTGTGACTTTGGAGTTTCACTGGTGGCTTGGAGGTGTTCATCCGGAGTATCTGAAAATTTAGACTCTACGCACTGCCGAAAATTTTTTGGTTTTCAATCAAAAAATGTTTTTAGTGAATAAACTACACATGAATCGAAACTGCTGTTATTTTTCCACATACTAGTCCCAGCCATCAAATTTTTTTTGGCATTTTGAGTTCTGGGGTTTTAATTGACTATTTCAAAAAAAAACTCCAGTTTCTTCCCTACATAGAAACTATAAATCTTAAACAAAAAATAAACTCATTCAGTGGTTTTGGGTCAAAAAACTGAGATTTTAGACACTTGGATGTCTTTCATACTTACCGAGTCTCCACATATCAATAACAGTTTTCGAATAGAAGCCAAAAATAAATTCAAAATAATCAAATAATACAAAAGGTAGTCACTTAAAAGCCGAAAGCGACAGGGGTGGTTGAATATAAAAAAAATGACGGCGAGCAGAACAGATGGGGAAAATTCGAGGGAACGAGAGAGTCTAAAGAAAAAGTGGAAAACGTGTCGGCAGTCTCTCTAGTTCAAAGCACTATTTTGAAGCAGAGAAAACCGAATAGTATAGGGAAAGAGAACGATGAAGTGGAAAGCGTGTCGGCGGTCTCTCCAGTGCACAACACTATCTCGAGGAGCGGCGGTCTCTTTTTCCTGAACAGCACCAGCTGCCTCTTTTTCCTATTAAGAGAGGGGGTCCTAGTCGTGCCAGGAAAGACAAATGTGGTCTTTTCTCTCCTTCTATGGCTTTTCCTTGTTGGTGCGGTTTAACAGGTGCATTTCCTTTCTATTTCATATTGGATGTAGGAAGAAAAACGTCTTGGGGCCAAAGGGGAACGGATAAGAAGTCTTCAAGAAGTGAAATCTTTCAATAAGCTTTTTTTTCCTGAAGCGAAGGCTTTGGCGAAAAGTATGAACAGCATTTGCCTCTTCTTCTTCTTTTTTTTCCTATCAAGTTCCCCCGACACCTTTTTTTCACATTTTTCCTTAAAAACAACATTTGAGAAAAACTGAACACATGTCGTTCTCTCCTTAGGAAAAGTGTCAAACAACCGTTAACGTTTTGAAATAATTATTATCTAGTCATTTTTATGAAGTACAAAAACTCAAAAACTCAAACAACTACTAATTTATTGAACACTAAAACAAAAAAACAAGACAATCTTGGGCAAGACGTTTTTTATTAGCTTCTAGTTTTTCCTTCGCTTCCGCAGAATTTTCAGCTCTCTTCTGGGCGCGTTTTTCCTCCATCATCGCGAGTTTTTGCTGGTATGCTCTTTCCCGAACCATTTGATCGTGGTGTCTCTCCTGCTCCTCCCTTGCTTGTTCCTCAGCAGCCCTTTCAGCCTCCACTCCACTTACACCATCAGCAGTATGATATTGATGGATAGTAGACTGCGATGACGTTTTCTTTAGTAGCTCTTTATGAATCTTCATCATTCCATTTAGAACAGGCAGCAGATTTGGAGGAGTTTTGGGATCTTGTAGAAGTGTAGGAAACGTGCTTCTTGATCTGGAGGGAGTGGAGCACCATCCTCCAAGCTTGCCACAATTTGCTCAGTTTGCTGATTCGGTTCCGGTAGTGTTGGGAGGGGCCCATCGAGTTCATGGACTTCTGACGTTGTTGGTTCTTCTTCGTCCAGTGTCTGCGTTTCTGGTTCATCGTCGTTTTCCTCTTGAGGGAAAATAGCTCGACGGGATGAACCAGATAGTTCTCCTTTCAACATTGACTCTTCGAACACGTCTCTCAAAAGCCGATTGTGATCCGATTCTTCATCAAGCGTGTCATCGGCATCCGAGTCAACTCTCCGAATAACATGTGTCATCGAAATTCTGGAAAAAAATTTACATGAATCGAATATGCTGTTATTTTTCTACATACTAGTCCCAGTCGTCAAAGTGTTTTGGCATTTCAAATTCTAGGGTTTGGTTGGCAATTTTGAAAAATTAGAAATCAATTTTCTCTACATTGAAATTATAAATTTTGAACGAAAAAAATTAACTCAGTTGCGCAAAAAAACTGAGATTTTAGACACTTGGAAAGTAATTTGAAATTTGAAATTTGAGGGTTTTGGTTGACAGTTTTGAAAAATCAAAACTTTAGTTTCTCTACATAAAAATTATAAGTGTTGAACGGAAAATAAACTTATTCAGGAGTTTTGGGCAAAAAACTGAGATTTTAGACACTTGAATGTCCTTCATACTTACCGAGTCTCGACATATCAATAACAGTTTTCGAATAAAAGCCAATAAAAAGATTCAAAATAATCAAATAATACAAAAGGTAGTCACTCAAAAACCGAAAGCGACAGGGGTGGTTGAATATACTAAACTGACGTCGATCCGAACAAATGGGGAAAATTCGAGGGAACGAGAGAGTCCAGAGAAGTAGTGGAGAACGCGTTGGCAGTCTCTCCAGTTTTGAGCACTATTTCGAAGCAGAAAAACACGAGAAATAGAGGGAAAGAGAACGATGAAGTGGAAAAAGCGTCGGCGGTCTCTCCAGTGCACAACACTATCTCGAGAAGCGGCGGTCTCTTTTTCCTGAACAGAGCCAGCTGCCTTTTTTCCCTATGAAGGGGTTCCTAGTCGTGCCAGGAAAGACACGTCAGCAAATGTGGTCTTTTCTCTCCGTCTATGGCTTTTCCTTGTTAGTGAGCTGTCACAGGTGTGTTACCCTTCTATTACACATTGAATCTAGGGGGAGAAACGTCCTGGGGCCAAAGGGGAACGGTAATTTTTCGAGAAGTGGAATTCCTCAATAGGCTTTTTTCTGTTTCGAAGTATGAAAAACATTTGCCTCTTCTTCTTCCTTTTTTTTAGCTTGTTAAGTTCACCCGACACCTTTTTCTCAAATTTTTCCTAAAAAAAAATATTTGAGAACCACTGATCACAAGTCATTCTCTCCTTAGGAAAAGTGTCAAACAACCTTAAACGTTTTGAAGTAATAATTATCTAGTTGTTTTTATAACGTACAAAAGCTCAAAAAACTACTAATTTATTGAACACTAGAATAAAAAAACAACAAAATCGTTATGAATCTTCATCACTCCATTTAGAACAGGCAGCAGATTTGGAGGAGTTTTGGGATCTTGTAGAAGAAGTAGGAAACGTGCTTCTTGATCTGGAGGGAGTGGAGCACCATCCTCCAAGTTTGCCACAATTTGCTCAGTTTGCTGATTCGGTTCCGGTAGTGTTGTGAGGGGCCCATCGAGTTCATAGGCTTCCGATGTTGTTGGTTCTTCTTCGTCCAGTGTCTGCGTTTCTGGCTCATCGTCGTTTTCCTCTTGAGGGAAAAGAGCTCGACGGGATGAACCAGATAGTTCTCCTCTCAACATTGGCTCTTCGAACACTTCTCTCAAAAGCCGATTGTGCTTCGATTCTTCATCAACCGTGTCATTGACATCCGAGTCAACTCTCCGAATAACATGTCCTTGATCCATCGACTCCGGAATTGAGTCAGTGGTGTCATCGAAATACTGGAAAAAAATGTACATGAATCGGAAATGCTTGTTTTTTTCTACATACTAGTCCCAGTCGTCAGAGTGTTTTGACATATTGAGTTCAGGGATTTTAATTGACTATTTCAAAAAATTAAAACTCCAGTTTCTTTCCTACATAGAAATGAGGAATTTTGAACAAAAAAATGAACTTATTCAGTGGTTTTGGGTCAAAAAACTGAGATTTTAGACACTTGAATGTCTTTCATACTTACCGAGTCTCCACATATCAATACAGTTTTTAAATAAAAGCCAATAAAAAAATTCAAAATAATCAAATAATACAAAAGGTAGTCACTTAAAAGCCGAAAGCGACAGGGGTGGTTGAATATACTAAAATGACGGCGAGCAGAACAAATGGGGAAAATTCGAGGGAACGAGAGAGTCCAGAGAAGTAGTGGAAAGCGCGTCGGCAGTCTCTCCAGTTGAGAGCACTATTTCGAAGCAGAAAAACACGAAGAATATAGGGAAAGAGAGCGACGATGTGGATAGCGCGTCGGCGGTCTCTTCAGTGCACAACTCTATCTCGAAGAGCGGCGGTCTCTTTTTCCTGAACAGCACCAGCTGCCTCTTTTTGTCTATGAAGAGAGGGGGGTTCTAGCCGTGCCAGGAAAGGACGCCAGGAAATGTGGTCGTTTCTCTCCGTCTATGGATTTTCCTTGTTAGTACGCTTTCACAGGTGCATTTCCCTTCTATTTCACATTGGATCTAAGGAGAGAAACGTCCGGTGGTCAGGAAAGGAAGGGTGTTCTCCTGAATGCGGAAGTTTTCGATAAACTTCTGGTATTGAAGTGAAGCCCCTGGTGATAACAATAGAACAAGTTTTGGAGGAAGCTACTCTGTTGCGCTAAATTTCTGGAGAACAGTAAACAAATGACTTTGTTTTTTTATATAAACAACATCATCCGAAACTGTCAAATAAACAACAACAACTTTATTGAAAAAAATTATTTGAAAAAATCAATTTATTTTCCACCCGTTTCCATTGCTCCAGCTCACATGCTTCCGGTTTTCTGGAAAATTCAAAAATCAGTTCAACACAATTTGCTGATCTGATAATTTTTATTCTAAAACACTCAAAAAATTTCTTTCGAAAAATCAATAAAAAACTAAATTCTTCCCGAACTTGCTCGATTATCTCCTCACTTCCCTTTGCCTGGTCCTCTTCAATATACGGATCTTCCTTCTCTTCCTATCTACGATGCAAGTGGTGGTAGCATTGGCTGGGTAGATGCTGTGGTTCATACTGGAAAAAGTAAAACTAGAAATTTGATTCAAACTTATTCTTACTTCATTTTTTGTGCCATTGAGCTGGTAGTGAATTTTTCATTTTTTTTTGAGTTTTTGAATCTGAAATAAGAAGTATTGCAAAAAACTACATATATTAGAAAACTTACGTTTTAATTTTTTTTGCTGATAAATAATAGATTTCAATATTAAAAATAATCAATATAAATACAGGGTAGTCACCGATTCCGAAGGCAACATGGAAAAAAGGGGTTACATGAATGAAAAGAAATGGAAGCAAAGGAATGGGAGCGAGAGGCAAGGAGGGACGAAAGAAAAATAATGGGCAATAGCCTGTCCTCATTCCACACAGTATTTCTTCTATTCCAATGAATGCAGACCTCTTCCTTCGTGAATTTCAAATGACGACAGCTGCGGTTTTTTTCTGTGTTTTCATTTATTATTAGGGTGAACGGAAAATTTTCGCAAGTCGGGGATTTTTTTCACTAGGACAGTTTTTTGAATCTAGTTTTTCTCATGATGAGTACCTACCACCTAGGCATAACCACCGCCAGAATCTCATCAGTATTGGCCACCTATCTCAAAAGATACAGCAATTTAATAGAGCATTTGCCGGATCCTTTTTTTTCGGAAAACCACTGTTCCCAATAAGATTTTTTTTCATGTGTATCAACCACCAAAAAAATCTTGATCTGATATCCACTCTCTGTCATTTTAGAGAAAAATCAGAAATGGCTTGAAATTTCGACCAAAAACTGAAAATCCTTTAATTTCGATTTTTTCATCAAGCTTCATTTTGAAACTTTTCGGTCCCTCCTTGTGTGCAAACAATCCACACAGTTCTAATTTTTAGCGCCTCGATTAAAGAATTTTGAATAGCCTGAAGTTGGGAGGTCTAAACTATGAATATCGGCGGAGAGTTGATATTCGATCAAGACTTTTTTTTGTGGTTAATACACTTGTCCATACAAGTATTTCGAATGAAAAAGGTTGGAAAAATCTTATTAGGAACAGTGATTTTCCGAAAAACAGGGTCCGACCAATGCTCTTATAAATTGCTGTACTTTTTTTTAGGTAGGTGGCCAATACTGATGAGATTTTGACAGTGATTATGCCTAGGTGCTAGGTACCTATCATGTAAAAAACTAGATTCAAAAAACTGTCCTAGTGAAAAAAAAACCTGGATTTGGGGAAATTTTTGGTTCACCGTATTATTTTTGTTTGCCTCTTGTTCACGAGAAGAATAGAGGGCAATGAAGTTTAGAGAAAAAATTTTGCTATTAAAAAAAAACTGTACTTTCGTTATCTTTTTCTGAAGACCGCCTGCTACTTTGTTTCATTTATAAATTTATGTTTTATTAATGATACCCTCATTCTTCTTATTCAGCTGGCTGCCCCCTTATTCTTTTCTTTCTTTTCTCACCAGTTTCACCCAAATTGCATTTTTCCTTCCAAATAAGATTTTGAAGACGACTAATTTGAAAAATGAGAAAAACTTCTCTATTTTTTGAAGTAAAATCTATATAGTCGTTCTGATGAAATGCGAAAACTCAAAAACTACTAATTTATTGAAAATTGTAACTAAAAAAACCAACATGAGCTACAGATAACTAGAACAAAAATCTTCAATAACACAGTTCTCCGTAGTCATCCGCATCTTTTTGAACAAGCCGTCCTTGAAATCTGAAAAACTGTATGATGTTTCCACAAAATTTCGAAAAATGAAAAAAAGTATTTACCTTGGTCTTTACTCATTTTTTGCTTTTGATCCGAGAAGTCTCTCTTTTTCAGTCTTCATTTTTGGCTATGAAGTCTGAAAAAACGTGTGTCAAAATGTTCCCCTCAAAAAAAAAACTTTCAACTAACAAAATACGTCGTACGTTATTTTATAAAAGTTGTTAGTTGCATGTTTTTTGCTATCTCTGTCAGTTCAAAAGCTATGCGCCTTCAAGGAAAAAAATCTCTTTAGGAATGTCTCTGTTGCCCTATTTTCAATCCTACCGTACTAGAAGTGCCCATATCTCCCCAGTCACTGTAGATATAAAAAACTTATCAACTACAAAGTTGTTGCACATATTTTCAGCTACATTTTTATAGTTGAACTTTTTTTGATAGCTATTGTTTTTTTTTCGAGATATATGCATTAATATGCAATAATGATGTTTCTCGCAAATCTCATCTCTCGAATAATACGAGTTCCAGAAAAAGTTTTATTGAATTTTAAAATAGTTATCACAGCTTATTCGAAAAACCCGTTGCGGCGATTTTTGAGAATTATTCTTTACCCGGCTACCCACTTCTCATCACCCGTAATCTGAAAAATTATATATTCATTTTTGAGAATTTTCAAGAACCAATATACGTTTATCTAGATGCTATCCCAAACAGAAAATATCCTATTCTTTCAAAGTTATCGGATTATTTCTGACCGACAAAATCTTATTAATTGTTACCTTTTTGGAATGAGCTTCCACCGTAGCTGGCATCAATCACGCATCTGCCAAATGTTGCTTCTGCCGGCGTCTTTTTTTTCAATGTGGGTGTTCATCTCCTGGTGCTCTTTAATGCTGAAAAATATAATTATGGCTAACTGAAGGGATTTTTCGTCGACACTAACCCATTTTGAATTAAATGAAGAAGAACCCTTCGATGATAAAAAGATTGCCCCACAAGTGCCACATTTTATTCTGCTATCTAAAAAGTATCACATTATATTTTGGTTGAAAAATTCATTCTCACTTCTTCTGGGAAGAAAGAATTTGTTCACTCCAAGTGTGCCCACTCGACGGCAGAACCAACGTTGTTGCGAAAGTCTTTGAAACCTGAAATTTGAAAATGAATATTTTCCTAGAATTTTTTAGAAACTCTAACTTCTCGACCAAAATGTTCTTTTTTCAACAAAAACAATAGTTTTTTCACTTGAAAATGAGCAAGAAAACTGAAACTTCCAAACAAGAAGTTTTTTTTCTCAAAATTCATTCCAATTTATGTTTTTTACTTACCAAGCGATCACCAATTAACAACAGTTTTAAATATAAGCATATTAAAATTCAAAACAATCAGTCAATACAAAAAGTAGTCACTCAAATCCTGGAGCGACATGGGGAAAAATAACTGAACAAAATGACGGGGAATGGAAGAGAATGGCTGATAAGAGGGAGAAAAATTCGAGAGACGTCATAGAGAAACTCTCTCCAGTCCACAACACTATTTTGGAGACGCTGGCATTTTCTTTCTGAAAAGCGCTCGCTGCTCTTTCCAATGAGGAAAAATTCCTGGTGGTGCCTCTCTGAATTTTCCACTATTTTTTCTCCCCCAAGGCTGCCGTCCTTTTCCCTTCTGCTGTCCCGCTTTCTTCTCCTTTGCGTTTCTTTTTTCCAAAGTTCCTGCTGGCGGTTGGAGAAGCAAGTGTACACGCCACAAGAAATGTTATCAGAGAAACGCTTATCGAAGGAAAACTTTCTGAGTGACCACAAGACCGATAGAAAATTCTCTGATGCTTAACTTTGAAATATGACAAAAAAGTGTAAATGACATTTCGATCTATTTCTTTGGATTGCATCAATTCAAGTCTCATTTTTCTAGTACCACAAGTTAAAAACAATTTATTGAAAATTCAAAAGTTATCACAGTCAATTAAACAAAACCCGAACACAATCGCCCAGCCAGCTTTCAACCCATATTTTTCACCCGGTTAGTGCTTTCAGATGACCCGTGATCTGAAAAACAGTACAATTACTTCAGAGCGATTTGAGGAGCCAAGCTACTTACAAAGCCCGCATGTTGCCATACATTTCTGGCTGCCGTGTGGTCTTCTCTTTTCTTTTACACTATGTCTCACTGTGTGGTGCCATTGCTGAAAAAAACAGGAAAATATACTTTAATTTCTGGGGTTTACTACACTAAGACAAGGATGGAAACGAACTGGTTCAAATTATTTTTCAGACTAACCTCAAATCTGATGTGGTCGCAATACATCGCTTCCTCGATGATTCTAGGGATCCTTTTTCAAATTTTACATCTTTTATCTGAAAGTACAAAATTTCTTGACTATTATTCCCTTATATTCACACTCACCAAGAAATACAATATGTTTCAAAGTATGAATAACAGTTTTCAAAAATAAATAGCAGAATAAAATTCGAAAAAATCATTTAATACAAAAAGTAGTCACTTAAGCACTGAAGCGACAGGGAAGAGAATAACTGAACTGAATGACGGGAGGAATGGAGGAGAATAACTGATAAGAGAAAGAGAAATTCGAGAGAACTTATAGAAAAACTCTCTTCAGTTCAAAATACTCTCTCGTGGGGGGCTGTCATTTGCTTCCCAAAAAGCGTCCTCTTTTTTTCTATAAGGGGGCCCTAGAAGTACCAAGGTCCTCTCCAAATTTTCCGCGTTTTTTTTTCGCTTTGGGCGTCCTCCTTTCTCTTCAGTTTTGCCGAAAATGTTTTGTTTTTTTTTCTTACCCTCGCTTTTCTTTTTTTTTCCAAAAAAACTTTTCTGCTGGCGCCAAGAGGGACGAGGGTACATACTGCTTATTTCTCATCGAAGAGAGGTCTGTTAAAGTAAAACTTTCTGAATAACGCAAAGCCGACGAAGAATTCTAGAATTCTTTGAATATCATAATGTGACCGAAATGTATCGCTGTCACGACAATTCCTCTCATTGAGATGATTTTATTCATGTCTCTTTTTAACTTTTTGAAAACTACAAATTCAAAAAAACTGATTTATTGAAAAAAAAAATAATGGCATCGAAGAATGCGATTGGAGAAAAGAGAATGTCGTTGAGATCGGACTAAAAAAAACGGAAATAAACTGGATGCACTTATTGTAAAAACTAACCTCAAATTTGATGTGGTCGTAATACATCGCTTCCTCGACGAATCTTTTTTCACAATTTTTTCATAGCGTCCTGTAAAAAAAATATTTTTCTTTTTAGGTGATAAATTGATTCTAACGTACGGTGAGAGTGAATTTGTCTTGTCGTCTCCGATGGTTCCGACACACCCGCAAAGACTCCTTATTTCATTGTCTTTCAGAATTTTTAACTGAAAATAAAATGATTTTTGAACTCTTATAAAGTTTACATTTACTCACCAAGAGATCACATATTTCTACAAGTATTAGAATGAATAGTAGATAATAGCAGAGATAAAATTCAAAATAATCAATCAATACAAAAAGTAGTCACTTGAAATCCTGAAGCGACATGGGAGATAAAAACTAAACTGAATACCGGGGAATGGGCAAGAATTGCCGATGAGAGGAAGAGAGATCCAAGAGAAGTCAAGGAAAAACGCTTTCCCGTGGGGCGCCGGCGTTTTTTCCCTGAAAATCGCCTGCTGCCCTCTCTTTCTTTGTGAAAGGTTTTTGCTGGCGCCAGGAAAGACGAATGTACAAACAACGCCGTGTTTCTTATCGAAGAGACGCTTTTTGTAGGAAAATTTTTGAGTGAACACAAAACTGATGAAGAATTCTCTAATGCTAATCCGTGTCCAAAATTCGAAAAAATGTTAAAAAAACCAAGACAAAAATAAGTGTCCAAAGTAATGCAAAAATTGCGCCTTTTTTGCGTGGGTTTTCCACTGAAAAAACTTTTTGGTCTAGAAATTACCACTGGAAATGACTGCAAAAAAAAAGACGCAAACGTCGTACTACTTTGAAACCTTATTTTTGGCTTTTTTGTATTTTTTTTCAAACTTTGAACACCACATAAAAATTCTTCGATGCTTTCGAAATATCGCACGAACTTTTTACAGATTGTTACTGTTATTTTGATAGTTTTTCAGATTTGATTTATGTTCAATGTTTCGAAAAACACAAATTCCAAAGAATTAATTTATTGAAAATAAAAGAATAACTATCACATCAATTTCAACGTTCTCCTGTTCTCCATATGAGTAGTCAAAATCTTGTATCGGTCTTCGTCCATCAGATCAACGGTATGCATTGCATCGTTGAAGATGTTCCCTGAACAAAAAAAGTTAGTAAAACTAAACAATTTGTTTGAAAAGTAGCATAGTTGCAAGTAACCCATTCATCAACCATCTACTCACCTGATAACTCAGCCATGTACAAACTTTCGTTGAAGTTTTTCGACTTTCGAACTGCTTCCACATATCTTTCCTGTTCTCCGCGAGTTCCTTCACTAGAGCGATCTCAAGTTGTGACGGGTCCACTGTCAGATCAATGGGAACATTATCTGAAATTTAATAATTTATCAAAAAAGGAAGAAAACATGTTTTCTAGAATGAGGAAGTTCGTAAAATACTACATAAAAGTACTTACAGATTTTGGAAGTTGATGTTAGTTGACAGGCTGGAAGAGAATCAGTTTTTAACTTCTGGGTGCTCTGGGGTGAGGGTGCTGTAAAAATTCATTGAAAAGAACCATTATTAGAGTGAAATTAATCTAATTCTCATCTAGCATTCTGATGTGAAATGAATTTACCAAAAATTGAAATGCGACTTTTTCGTAAACTGTGATAATAGAATAACTCCAGAAATAATCTCGAAATTGAACAAAAAAACTCCAGAGTAATAGCAAAAAAATTCAGAGAGTTATAGAAAAAATTGATTAAAAAATTTCTAGAAATCAAGTTTCAAAAAAAAAACTCACAAAGGTTCGATGTTGACGGAAGACAGCAGACAGGGTGGCCGATTGTGGCTTCTGGCTCCTGGGTGGTCCCTGGTGTGGACTCTGATAAAATAGTTGTTTGGAAAATCGATTCTAAGCTCAAGTAGTGTAATTGAAAATCCGAAAAGTTGCCAACTTCTAACTTCTTATACCACCGTTTTCTCAGTTTTTTCAATGATAAATCTATTTGTCTTTTCATTTATACTAAAAAACCTTTTTTCAGCATTTAGGAGGTTTTAAATCCACTTACCATGAGATCACATATTAATATGAGTATTAGAATAAAAAGCAGTTTTTTAGATAAATAGAAAATAAAAATTCAAAAAAATCATTTAATACAAAAAGTAGTCACCTAAAAACCGAGGCGACTTTGAAGAGAATAACTAAACGAAATGACGAGAAATGGAGAAGAATGGCTGATAAGAAGGAGAGAGAATCATGAGAAATGATAGAAAAAAACGTCTGCACTCTCTTCGGTTCAGAGCAGTGTCTCAAGGGGTGTCGGCATCTAAAAAGCTCTCTCTGTTTCTTCTTTCCCATGAAGGAAGGTTCCTGGTGGTGCCAAGGTGCTCCTTGAATTTCTCACTCTCTGTTTCTATCAGTTAAGCTGTCGACCCTCTGCTTTTCTGCAAAAGATAGAAAAGTGCAACTGGTAGTGCCAATACATTCTATTTTTTTCGGCGTCTGGAGGCAAGAATTTTTGAAGCGAGGAACTTTAGTTTTGAAAAAAAGAAGAGATAAAAAAAAATCTGGAAAACTTGATCATAGAACAAAAACTTCATCAAACTTGGGGAGAGATCAAGTCAAACAGGCATAGAAAATCGCAACATATAATCTAGAAAGATTCAAGGAGTGCCGGATCAGAAGCGTTTGGTTACGCATGCCGTCGTCATGATTGAATCCTGGAGCTCTTGCAGTCGCCGAAAAACATCATTTCCATTCCCTTATAAAAAATTTCGCTAGGAGGTCAACATAAAACTTGCCGTAGAACATCCATATCAAGCCTTGACTACTTTTTACCAACAGGTCTGCTATTTCTAAACGAAACAATCAAAGTAAGAGTTTGTGATGTAGCAGTAAGCCAATCAACCTTCAAACCAAACAAAAAAAAAGCCAGTCATTTGAGTTGACCGACAATCTTAATCATTCAATCAGAAAATGTTCTTATTAGCTTCCAGTTACCCGAGTTTTCCGTGTTCAATTTTTCAAACTTCTTCATCGTGATCAGGTTGCATCCGCCTTTCTTCTTGTAATCACAACGGGTCCAACTGGTTTAGGTACATGGAGTCTCTCAGTTTTGTCAATGTTGAGATGTATTTATTCTGGACGTTCTCATGTTACTTCATTCCAACAATTTCTGTGTAAAGGTTTCCATTCAGCTGAGACGCATGCCAAATTGTAGCAGATTTGAAGGCTGACACAGTGTTTGATCTCCAGTTCCGTCTTGAAAATAAACAAATTCGCTGAAAACTTTGATTCAAATGATGACTTCAGTTAGTTTTAATCCTTCTTGTTCAAGGATGTTGGGCTCAAGGCTGTCAAAACGTGCGGCTGGCCGAGGCCGCGGCCGGCCGGCCCTCGGC
>GL379899.1:28900-46669 GCA_000143925.2 Caenorhabditis brenneri | reverse complement strand
CAAGCCAGTCAATATGCCTGCATGCGAGTCGTCGCCATCCATCAGCATTCGCTCAGAATAGGTCCAGTCAGCCGCAAGTTACTCGAGTATCTGTCAACAATCTTCATAGTTAGCAGATAGCGATCAGCTTTCATCTTCCAATCTCAACGTATCACATGGTTAGATCCGGTAATGTCCAAGGAGTCTCGCTGTTGAGCCGTGATTGTGATGGATGTATTCATGTTGTTTCCTTGCAACTTCTTACGTGCAAAGGTTGCGTAACGGCTGCCATTCATGTGAAATGCTTGCCAATTTGTAGCAGATCAGAGGGTTTGCTCTCCGTTTGATTTTCGAAAACATACAAATACTAAGAAAACTCTCTTAAAAATGAGAACCTCAGGTGGTTTTCATTTTTTTTGTTCCGGTATGTTGGAAGGATGGTGGTCAAAAGGCGGGCATGACGGGGGCCGGGCCGGGCCGGCGTTCGGCCGCCCCAGGCCGCGGCTTTTTCCACTTTTCCTCCCCTCGGCCGGCCGCGGCTGGCCGCGGCCGGCCGTTTGACAGCCTTGGTTGGGCTCTAAACAAAAATTTTCAAGCCAACTTCCATTTTTAGCCATAAAATCTGATACTAACGAGTTAAAACCGACAATAAACAGGAGTTTTTTGTAATTCTGAACTCACCACTTTGATTTTGAAAATTAGATTTTCAAACAAAAACATTTTCCTCTTCAGTTTATCTCCAATTTCAAGAAAGAAGAAAAAAAAATCATGTGAAACTAGTTTTTTGTACCCAATCGAAATCTCTTTTTGTCCTGAAGTAAGATATGATGTCAAAAAAAAATTTTTGAAAAAATTTCCTTTGTTTTCAGCCAGTTTTTCATCTATGAAAACAATCAGTGCGATAGAGCGCGCTTTCCCATTTTCCTCCCCCCCCCCATATTTTTTCTGTGGTGTTCCTATTCCCCCTGCCTCCTCCACACACTACTGGCAATTCTTATCGCTCTCTTCATCGATCTCTCCCCCTTCTCCTGCCGGCCGCCTTCGAATCACGGGAAAAACAACCGCGACGCGCACGCAGCGCAACGGACGAACTACGAAAACAAGACAATTTTTTAGGCCAAACCTTTTGTTTTTAACGCTTTTTCTTCAATTTTCGATGGAATTTTTTACATTTTGCAAAAGTTATGAGTTAACAAGAAGATATTTCACAGAATTTGCAAGAAAATGTCATGATTTTACTCCGTTAAATGCGTTTTTTCTTTTTTTTTTTCTCCTGAATATATTTTTTTTTGCTTTTCAGGTCGATTCAAAGCAATATTTCAATGGAAGGAGCTGGAGAATTCCACGAAAATCATGGAAAATCAAAGGTAAGTCCTTGATTTGTCATGTTTTATTAGGAAAAATGATAGACCAATCGAGAATAATTAGAATACCAGTTGCAAATCCAGACGAAGTTTCTTCCAGTTTTTCCGCTGAAGATTCTGCAAGAAATTCTGAGCATGGGACGGGAATATGAAGGATGATTTGTCGATTTTCTGGTCATTGATGCCATCCGCTACTCAACAAAGATTTCGGGCAACTTCTCAGTATGTTTTGGAAGTGCTACAGGTATTATTACCAGAAATGAGCATGGCAGAACCGAAACCGATAATATTTTCAGGTTCTATATCGGATGGAAAGTATTGCGGCCTGTGAACACTGAAGATTTGATGCTCAACGTCTCTGATGCTTTCTGACCAAGAACGTTGAAAGACGGCTGAGTGCTGACGTTGGAAGCCATATCTAGATGCTAAAAGTAGCATGCCGATCACGTTTTGACGGAGAAAAGAGATTCAAATTGCAACAGAGAATTTTTCGATATCTTCCTGGCTGGTCTTTGAAGTCCTATAACCATCAAGCTGCTTGATAATTTGTGGATGAACTTGAAATATGTTGGCAGAATGCTGCAAAGGAATACTGTAAGCCTGTGAGTAACTTTTGAACGACTAGACATGAGAATATAGAAGAACCATGTGTATTTTCAGCTTGACAAAGTGCCTGTGGAGGATTAAGAAGATGAGGACCTGCTGTTGAGAGTCATTTTAAGATGTGAGATGAAATATGCCGGATGAATTCTGATAGGAAAGCAGGAGCTCAGTCGGAAAGCAACACAGAACACAAAGCTCCGGGATTCTACTAAATCAGTGTGACGACTTGAAATGTGAGTTCCTTAACAACAAATGTAGCCCAGGATCTGTTTCAATACCTCACACACACCTACCACCTAAAAGTATTAGGGTGAAAAGAAAGTTTCCGCAAATCGGGGATTTTTTGCAGTAGAACAGTTTTTTAAATCCAGTTTTTTTCTTGATAGGTGCCTACCAGCTAGACATTACCACCCCCAAAATATCTTCAGTATTGGTCACCTGCTTCAAAAGATACAGTTAGTTATACGGGTCTTGGTCGGACCCTGTTTTTCGGAAAAACACTGTTCCCAACAATACTTTCTCAAGTTTTTAAACTTAAAATACTCATATAAGTATGTGTACTACACCATTGAAAAATCTTGACCAGACACCCACTCTCCGCCGATACTCATATTTTAGACCACCCAACTTTATGCTGTTCAGAATTCTTTAATTGAGGCGTTGAAAATTAGAACTCTGCGGATTGTTTGCACACGAGGGGAGACCAAAATGTTTCAAAAGAAAGTTTGATGAAAAAATCAAAATTGACGGATTTTCATTTTTTGGTCGAAGTTTCAAGCCATTTTTGAATTTTCTCTAAAATGACAGAGAGTGGATATTTGGTCATGATTTTTTGAAGGTATAATACACATACTCATATGAGTATTTTAAGTTTAAAAACTTGAGAAAATATTGTTGGGAAAAGTGTTTTTCCGAAAAACAGGGTCCGACCAAGACCCTTATAACTAACTGTATCTTTTGAAGCAGATGACCAATACTGAAGATATTTTGGGGGTGGTAATGTCTAGCTGGTAGACACCTATCAAGAAAAAAACAGGATTTAAAAAACTGTTCTACTGCAAAAAATCCCCGATTTGAGGAAACTTTCTTTTCACCCTAATAAAACCAAAAACCATGTCGCTAAGTGGTTAGTTCATAGTCCTGAATAGTGACCATTGCTTCCATATTTTGTGCGGTTTTGGGGTCTATGACACGGTCAGACTTATCTTTTTTATCTTCACTAATTTCATTGATTTCAGGTAAATGTAATCTCAACGACAAGTCTGTGTGGAGTATAAGAGGGGGAAAACCAAGAGATCGATCAGATTGCATCAGAAAACTATCAGATGTCTTCCTGACGGACCAGATAACTCCAATATCGTGTTATGATTCATGGATATGTTCAAAAACCTGAGATGCTAGTTGAATGTCAGACACAGACGAATGTGAAAGCATAAAGCCTCGATAGTTCTTGTGACGCCCTTGTTGACTGATGATATCGTTCTTGACTGATATATAAGATGATTCTTCTACGATGGGATACTTCAATCCAGTACTCCTCGATTCAAGAGAGGAACACGATGTATATCTTTTCGATGGCTCTGCAACGACTCAAGTAGGCAAACTAAACCTACGACAAAGACCATCACCTGTTGGAATCTATGTTGTAATGCATACTGTGCCATACTGCATAAATGAAGAGCACAGTTGGAAACTGGGCGATGCTTGGATAGTAGTAATGCTTGATTCGTGCATTCATGAAGCTTTCTGAGAAGTGAGTCCACACTAACAAGCATAAACATAGGTTTCATTTGGTTTTTTGCAATCACACCATAACACAAAAGAAAAATTGGAGCTCAGATAGGAGTGGTGTTGGACATCGATGAGCAAAAGATTCAACTCACTATGCACTTTGGGGAATCTGACAGCTGTCCAACATCACCTGATTTGAGCAAAATGCCAAAATTGTACTGTTGCATGATGATGTTTGTCTGCGATCTCAAAAAACAAAAGTGTGTACCTGTATCAAGAGTTCCAAGCAGTGACTCAAGTTCTCGTTGAAATTTTGTGAAGAACAGGAAATGAAGATGGGAGCTGCATCAACTTTATTGAGCAAGAATACGATCTCGAGCCATGCAATTCTGATGCAATTCATTGGAGTACGTATTTAGCCAGCTCAGCCTGTTGCCAGAATTCTTAAAGAAGAATGACATGGAACGATGTCTCATGCTTCCCGAAATATTCGAAACATGCTCAAAACTCGGGTTGATTTCAATTCTCAATCTGATGTCTTGGAAACAGAATCGTCAAAAAAGAACGCTGGTCTTTTCAAGGGGATGAAAGAAAGTGAGCAGGATCATGAGTGGAAGGTGGTAAAACCCATCGCCATCGTCTGGAAGAATTTTGTATTTTCAAAAGTGAGTTTGGACAAAAAACATATGGAAAAGTTAATCAATATATTATTTGCAGGTCGGAAATGGAAAGATTGTTTGCCGAAATCATCAGATTTGATGCACGGGTTACCCGAATCCTAGACGTCAGAGATGGCTCATAGACACAATTTTTTCCAACTACAGACAGCAATTACCATCATTTAGCCATGTCAAAATGCCGACGGTCCACCAGCTTTGAAAACAAAAAAGAAAGAGGCAGCGTTGGCTTCTGCTGTTTGTTAGTGAATAAACACATGTAAGGAAGGAATATTTGCTCGATTTTGTCTCCTTTTAAATTATGAGCAAGGCTTCAAGAAGAATATTACTGAAGAAGAGAAAGAAATGAGTATCACCGAGCGGGATAATCGACATTTTGAAAAATTGTGAGTGGATTTTCGAAAGTGAAAGCGAAACAAAATTACCCAAATTCCAGAAGCTGCAACAAATGCCGGAGATGGCTGCTCGATGAAACCAAGCTGAAGACGGAATACAAAAGCTGGACTTTTCACCACATTTGGCGTTCTTTGGATGTGACAAATTAAACCGACTGCAAATTCTATCAAAATGGTGAGGTTTTTACAAGTATGGAAATTTGATACAGCTCACGAAAATGAGTTATGACCTAGATTATCTTCGAAATCAACACATTACCACTGTAGGTTTCCCATCGATGAGAACTTAAAAAGTAGAATTTACTAGAATGTGACACTATTGATCTCATTGCCAAAGTCTATGGTTTCGTCAAGAACTTCCCAATTTTTCTCCTGATAGGTTTTTCGTCTGTCCAGCATTGAATACGTATTCTCATATATACCCATGCTCCGATTTGCAGCTCATTAGATCTGACCCGTCCAAACATTTGATGAAACTTAATGGGCAATCTAACAGGATCAAGATAAAAGATGCAGAGCTGCAACGATGCGCCAGAGGGAAAAAATCAGGATGGTAAGTTTTATTCGACTTGTGACTAACCCATATTCTGGAAAACTTGTCATATTATGAAGGCAAAGTACGCAGCCGAACTTTTCTGACAGCACATTGTCATTTTCGGAGAGGACTCCGTGACAAATAGAGACTGCCACCTTGACTGCGTACTATACCTTTATATAAATGAAAAAAACTCAGTTTCCGAAGACAGAGGGCTGACATCGCCAGGACAATCCGTAGTTCAACATCAGACCGTGATGAGCAATAATTACTCTCTCTCTCTCTCTTTTTCTCTTGCTTGAAGGTGGTGATAATCTCTGAGAAAATTAATAACTGAATGAAAACCACCTGCCTGAAAAAAGAATAGTTGCTATGCATTTTTGATAGCATCATCTCATTTATTAAATAATCGTAGTCCGTTTGAACAGATGATCAAAAATTTGGTGTCTTTACCGCTTTTGTTTGAGAGATTGTAGACATTATGGTTAGACAGTATAGCTCAGTTACTAACTATCATCCTATCTTTCAGATGTTCGACGGGCCCTAAACTCCACAAATCAGGCGATGGACAATTTGAATGTTATCACGAGCAACACAATGATAATATGAGAGACAAGAACTACGAGACAATGTCGTAATGCTTCTTCAACATCAGGAAAAATAATGAGGTGCCAGCGATACTCCAGATGACTCGGATTCCATTGATAAGTGTTAAGGTGAGTCGTATACCAAGGCATTTACTTCAGTTTGGAATTTCGATCAAACAACATCAAATTAGCTTCCAATCAGTCAATCTATTACACTTACAGGTTGCTGGAACTGCTACGAACAAGGATAATCAGCGAGCCCAGTTGAAGTAGAAGGTGTCAGTGCATTGTGAATGTCACAAGAACAGAGTGGACGCCTACTGGAGTTATTGTTTGTTATGAAGTGAGTTGATTTTATCAAGAAAATACAGCAGAACATTTTGAGCCTCATCGATAATGTCGTCTGGCACACAAAAGAATAAGCCAGGATGACAATGAAGGCCGCTAATAAACCTTATTGATTCCAGACACAACCTTGAAGTGTCGGAAGCGCATCGAGTAGAAGCAGCGATGCATTTGAAAGACAATTGTGAATGTCAAGTTGGTTGGAAATGGAGCAAAGAAATCAAAACTAGAAACATAGGCTCGAGGAACGTACAGGACGCCGAGGATTGCCGGATCAACCAACCCATACAACCGGATTCATAGAGGACCACTAGTGAAGACAACCAAAAAGAGTCTCTATCCTTACACAATACTTTTCTTTCTGCTAGAAAGGCCGTCTTAGAAAAACAGGCGGCTTTTCTGTTTTCACATTTGTTTTATTTTTCACCTCGCCGCACTTGACATCTGAGACCGGCTAGCACTACCCGGATAACTTATATTGCTCAGATAACTCAACCAAGCTAGTAGACATTCATTCCTCAACGTCAGCGATAAATGAGCTCCCGCGCGATAGTTTGCATAGTTTGCCCATGGATCATTGCTCAATCTTTGGAGAAATTTTTTTTGGAGAAATTAGTTTAAGGGGACGGTGAGCTTATTGGAGGCGGTCACTAATCTTTCCAAAACCTTTCTTTAGCAATATGCAAAAATAGAATAGTGAATCCAGACGAAAAGTATAGAAAATCGTGTTTTTCCTATAAAAGCTGCAGTATTTTTGAGGAGTTCACATGGTAATCAGCTTTAGACCCTTTATTTTTTAGAAACGAGCAGAAATTTGAAAAAGAGAAAAGACGAAAGAGCAAAAACGGGAAAAATAAGTAGAAAAAAGTGTGCCCCGTAAATCGACATAAGCGACCGACACAAGTGCGCTCTATTGAGAAAACCGACCGCTACGTGTGTCGCTGTTAACCGCGCGCAGCCCTATTCTCATTTTCTTTGTCTTTCTTTTGCCACAGCAATCGTTTTCTACAATCAAGCTCTGGAACAAGAAGAAACCCCAAGACAAGAAAAATGCAGGAAGAAAAACGCTTGGAATTGGAAAAGTGAGTTTAAAAAAAAAAGAAAAAAAAATTTCGTCGTTGCTGTACTACAAAAATTTTCTGAGAATTCAGAATTTGACGAGGCGATCTTAGTCAAATCGACCCGCGTTTCTTTTCGAATTTGGTGGAACTCGCAAGGTATAGGATTGCCGTCGTTTGGACCCACTAATTTCCGACCACAACCCGGAAGTTGGCAAGACAATATTCGTCAAATCGACCCGTGCTTCTTCTCGAACTTGGTTTGTTTTGTGAGTGGCAGATGCTCCGTCAATCCACATACATAATTTTCATTCGAATCTACACTGCGTGCAATATCTATAGGACCCCCCTCGATTTTGGGTGTCTGGGCAAAACCAAGAAAGATATTGAAAAACTGTGAATGCCATTCGACTCAAAATGCAAAATAACCCCCAGAAACATTTTTTCATAATCCTAGCACTTTTCCCACTTCCGTACTACCAGAAAGTCACTTTTGCAAGCGTGCAATATCTATAGGACCCCCTGAAATAGTTGCTTGATTTGGGAATTTTTTGTGATTTTCTTACAGGTAAACACTTTAATTTTATTTGTTTTGATCAGTCCTCACTGTTTTCACTTAAACTATCAGGAATTATTAGCTTCTGCCATGGTTTTGAACACTCCATTTCAGTGAAAAATGGCTTTCTGGCTCGTTTTTTGAAACTCTGGACGATTTTCCAAGAATTCAAGATGTATAACTATTCCAATATGAACCAGAAACAGTGTTTTTGAACTAAGAAACATCATTTCACTTTTAATTATTCTTCACGGTTAGACCTTCTATTCCTACACAGCTGCGCTGCTGAAGAAAAACACTTGATTCTTGCTGTGAGATGGATTGTCGATGTGTGGAGGCTTCGAATCGAAGTAATACTTTATAGAAGTCGAGTTTAGATACCCTGGGAAAGGTATTAACAACGAAATAGCTTTATAACTCAAAAGAAATATTATATACAAAGTCTATTTCCAGTAGAAAGTGTACCTACTCTGGGCATGCCTGTTTCGTTGTGAATAATTTTGAATTGTGGAGAAGAAACGTCTCAGCAAGTAAAAAAACCTCTAGCTTTGATACTTCTACTTTTCTGAACACGTTGAAGATGAATTAAAACTTGAATTTCATTTCGGGAACTACAATACATCGACAATCCATCTCACAGCAAGAATCAAGTGTTTTTCTTCAGCAGCGCAGCTGTGTAGGAATAGAAGGTCTAACTGCGGAGGATATCTAAGAGTGAAGTATAGTTTCTCAGGCCAAAAACATTATTTCTAATTGTTATTAGACTGATTATACATCTTGAATACTTGGAAAATCATCCAGAGTTCCAAAAAACGAGTCAAAAAGCCATTTTTCGCTGAAATCGAGTGTTCAAAACCAAGACAGAAGTAAATAATTCCTTATATTTCGAGTGAAAGCCGTTAGGAATGATCGAAAGAAACAAAATGAAAGTGTTTCCCTGTAAGAAAATCACAAAAATTTTATAAATCAACCAACTATTTCAGGGGGTCCTATAGATATTGCACGGTTGCAAAAGTGACTTTCTGGTAGTACGGAAGTGGGAAAAGTGCTAGGATTATGAAAATATGTTTCTGGGGGTTATTTTGCATTTTGAGTCGAATGGCATTTACAGTTTTTCAATATCTTTCTTGGTTTTGCCCAGACACCCAAAATCGAGGGGGGTCCTATAGATATTGCACGCAGTGTATCATCTTTCTGTTCCAATAACCAATATGGTTACCAAATCTTTGATCATCAGATTGATGAGTGTAGACTGTCAGCAGGCTGGTTCTTGATAACCCAATGACAATCTTCTCAATTGATTTTATGTGAAAAAGATTTTTTTTGGATCCCACACCCAATTACAGGTTCTCCTATGTCTGCGTGAAGACCACAAGACGGCTAATACCGGGCTCGAAGAACATCAATGTTGGTGTAACGGCTTGCAGTGACCACATAAGAATTCTTCGATGCTTTCGAAGTATCGCATGAACTTTTCACAGATGGTGACAGTTACTTTGATCTTATTCAGATTCGATTCATGTTCAATGTTTCGAAAATCGCAATTTCCAAAAAATAATTCATTGAAAATTAAAAAAAATTATCACAGTCAATTTCAGCGTTCTTCTGTTGTCCATATGTGAGATCAAAATCTTGTATCGGTTTTCGTCCATCAGATCAATTGTATGCATCGCATCGTTGAAGATGTTTCCTGAACAAAACAAAGTTAGTAAAACTAAACAATTTGTTTGATAAGTAACATAGTTGCCGGTGACCCATTCATCAACCATTTACTCACCGGATAACTCAGCTAGATACATGCTTTCATTCAACTTTTTGGCTCTTGAACTGCTTCCTCGTAATTTTCCTCAGCCTCCACCGCATCTTTTTCAGCTGCTTCCACTAAACTAATGTGCTCCATCCTCTGCTTTTGAAGAATCACAATTGAATTCTCGACCACTCCTTTCTCCATAATAATGCTTTGCAGATTGCTCTCCAGCACTTGCTTTTTGGCCGCTACTTCTGACTTTTGAATTTGCAGCAGGCTCAATTTATCAAAATTGGTCTTTGAGGTCTTCCAATATCGTTTTAGCTTCGATTCTTCATTTTGGAGATTGATGACTTTTGATTCTTTCAGCTTGGTTTTCTCAGCGAGTTCCTTCACTAGAGCGATCTCAAGTTGTGACAGGTCCACTGCCAGATCAATGGGAACATTGTCTGAAAAATGATGAATTGTAAAAAGAAGGGAAAAAACCGCTTCTAGAATTAAGGAGTTTGTAAAAAATCGCGAAATCAAAAAAAAAACTCCAGAGTAATAGAAAAATTGATAAAAATATCTCTGTAATCAAATTTCAAAAAAAAACTCACAAATGTTCGAAGTTGACGGAAGACAGCAGACAGGGTGGTCGATTGCGGCTTCTGGCTCCTGGGTGGTCCCTGGTGTGGATTCTGCAAAAAATTGTTTGGAAAATTAATTCTAAGCTCGAATAGTGTACAAATTGAACATTCGTAACGTTTTAAGCTTAGACAATCGAGAACTTCATACTAGGACTGCAGGACCCAATTAACCAACTTTCTCGGCACTACCAACTTCTGATAACACCATTTTCTCTTTTTTTTCCAATGATAAATCTATTTCTCTTTTCATTCCCACCTTAAAAACTTTTTTTTCTACTTTTAGAAGGTTTAAAATATACTTACCATGACGTCACATATTAATAATAGTTTCCGAATAAATAGCAGTTTTACAGATAAATAGAAAATTGAAATTCAAAAAAATCATTTATTACAAAAAGTAGTCACCTAAAAACCGAAGGCGACATCGAAGAGAATAACTAAACGAAATGATGAAGAATGGAAAAGGATGGCTGATAAGGGGAAGAGAGAATCATGAGAAATCGAGGAAAAAAATCTCTGAACTCTCTTCGGTTCAGAGCAGTGTCTCGAGAGGTGTCGGCATCTAAAAACCGCTCGCTGCTTCTTCTTTCCCATGAAGGAAGGTTCCTGGTGGTGCCAAGGTGCTCTCTAAATTTCTCACTCTCTGTTTCTATCAGTTGGGCTGCTGACCCTCTGTTTTCCTGCGAAAGATAGAAAAGTGCAACTGGTCGTGCCATGCATTCTCTTTTTTTGGCGTCTGGAAAAACGTCACTGCACTTTCTGGTTTGTGAGAAAAGAGGAGAAAAGATTGATCAGTTTTGCTTCAAAATGTGAGGGAAAAATATAAAGTGATGAAAGAAAGACCAGGGAGAAATAGAAAACGAGTGGTGTTTTCTGGAAGAATTTCAGAGATCTATCTGGATTTGTAGCCAGATGGAAGAACGTGTATATGTTTTGATATCTGTGCAAATTCGAAATAATTTATGTAGATTCAAAAAATCAAAGTTCGAAATCACACAAGCATCATTTTATGACGCAGTGAAAAAGAATAGTGATAAGAACGTTTTTCTTATCGGAGAGACGCTTCTCGGAAGAAACTTTCCGAGTGACCACAAGACTGATGATGAATTCTTTGATGCTAAACTTTTGAGATTTCACAAGGATTTTTTTACAGATTGTAACTTTATGCCGTTTTTTTTTGAGGTCCGATTTATGTTCAATGTTTCGAAGGTCACAAATTCCAAAGAATTGATTTATTGAAAATTAAGAAATAATTATCACTGTCGATGGTGCTCTTCCTCCTCTTTCAACTCAGTTTCCTTCGGTTTTTCTTCGGCAATTTTTGTTTTTTCCTCAATTTTTTCAATTTCTTTCGTTCCATCTACCACCACGTTCATCTTCATTTGGAGATTTTCCATATGTTTCCTCGTCTCTTTCACGTGTGAACAGAAACTAGCGAATTTTGTGCTATCCATCATGTCGATTGTTTTCCAGGCATCGGCGAGAATGCTTTCTGAACAAAAAATAATTTTGAAATGGTTTTTCTGACGTGTTTCAGCTGCTAAAAAAGCGTCCAAAATAGTGCGAAAATCGCGTTTTTTTTTAACATTTCCGACGCAAATTTTGCATTGCTTTGAACACTTGTTTTGTTTTTTTTGCACAAGAAAACACGTTATAATTAGTATAAACGAATTCTACTAACCCGAATTTTCGGCCGCAAAGACGTCTTGATGATATTCATCTGATTCCGTGACCTTCTCTTCTCAATCTCTCTTGGCTAGTTCAACTTCTTCTTCAGCTTCTTTTACAAAATGCATGTGCTCGTCCTTCTGTGCTTTGACCTCTTTCTTCTTCATGACGATTCTCCTGCTTCGTATTCTCCATGAGCAATTTCATATGGGCGAAAATGGATTCAAGATGACTTGAACCCATAGATATATCGATGGGGACATGATCTGAAAAATAAGAAAACAAAATCAGAATAATGTTCAGCTAACTTTGTCATTTTTTCTGACATTGGACACGACAAAAACAGTACTCACATATTTTTGAGGTTGAATGGTAAGCTAGTGGAGTATGTGCGAATGACTGGGTGGTCGATGGAGGGGATTTCTGGAATTTGTGATTTTCAAAAAATTTGGACATTAATCAAATCGGGAAAAGATCAAAATAACTGTTACAATCTGTGAAAAGTTCTTGCGATATTTCGAAAGCATCAGAGTTTTCTTATGTGGTTTCCAAAGTTTGAAAAAATACAGAAAAAGACAAAAATAAGTGTCCAAAGTAGTGCAAAAGTCTTTTTTGCATTCTTTTTCAGTGGTAATTTCTAGACCACGTAGTTCAAGTTTCATTTATATCGATTCGAACTTTTTTAACAAAGTTTCTTCGGTGGAAAACCCACGCAAAACAGGTGCAATTCCTGCACTACTCTGGACACTCATCTTTGTATTTTTTTTTGAATTTTTTCTGAACTTTGGACACGGCATTAGCATTGTAGGATTCATCATCAGTGACTAAAACAACACAAAATATCTAGGTTATATTATCTCGGCACTACCAACTTTTTATGCAACCGTTTCCTCAGTTTTTTCAATAACACATCTATTTCTCTTTTCATTTCTACCGAGAAAATAACTTTTTTTTCAACTTTTATGAGGTTTCGAATCCACTTACCATGACGTCACATATAAATATTAGTTTCCGAATAAATAGAAGTATTTCAGATAAATAGAAAATAAAAATTCAAAAAAATCATTGCATACAAAAAGTTGTCACTCAAGAACTGGAGCGACATCGGAGAGAATAACTATACTAAATGATGAAGAATGGAGAAGAATAGCTGATAAGAGGAAAAGAGAATCATGAGAAATCATAGAAAAAAACGTCTGCACTCTCTTCGGTTCAGAGCAGTGTCTTAAGGGGTGTCGGCATCTGAAAAGCGCTCGCTGCTTCTTCTTTCCCATGAAGGAAGGTTCCTGGCGGTGCCAAGGTGCTCTTTAAATTTCTCACTCTGTGTTTCTATCAGTAGGGCTGCCGACTTTCTGCTTTCCTGCGAAAGAAAGAAAAGTGCAACTGGTCGTGCCATTCTGTTTTGTTAGGCATCTGGAAAAACGTCACTGCACTTTCTGGTTTATGAAAAAAAAAAGAAAAAAAGATAGATCAGTTTCGATTCAAAGGGTGAGAGAAAACAAAAAAGTGGTGGGAGGAAGATGAGAGAAAAATATAGTGCAAGTGATATTTTCTGGAGGAAATTTAGAGATCTATCAAGATTTGAAGCCAGATGAAAAAACATGATTATGTTTTTTGTCTGTGCAAACTCGAAATTATTTTTTCAGCCACAAAAGATCGAAGTTTGAAGTCAGACAAGCATCATTGTGGTTCACATGTTTTATTGGACCTTTGAGCCTGAGAGCTTTTCTTAGATTTTGCCAGCAATATTCCTATCGACAAAAAATTTATTGACGAGAATCAAAAATGACGGAGCAGGAACTACTTATTTTTCGAAAAAAAAAATATTTATTTTACTCCATTTATTCAAGTTTATTTCCCGAAAAAAAGCAAAAAGACATAAGGGACATGTGCTAGAATATTAATCACATTCAGAATGAGAAATTGAAGAGAATGAAAAAAAAATAAACAATGATTCCAGAAAAAAAGCATAGAATACAGAAGAGCAAGAAAAAATTCAGTATAAACAACTTGAACTACCTATAGTCATTGCAATTATTATGAGTCTTTCCGTTGTTTCGGTGCAGAGGCATCTGAAAAAAAATGGAGTGATTGATAGTTGTCGACGGATTGTTTTTTCCACATGGGTTAGGAATTTTCTTTAAGTTGGTGGTCTGAAAGTAGATGTTTCTGTGAGTGGATTTTGAAATGTCCAGCCCTCACTGGAGCCTAAGAGTCCGGGAATCTCAATCTGAACAGCTGGTCCCGCCCATTTATTTACACAGCATTGTCGACGTGGCGACTTCAGATTAGGATTCCCGGACTTTCAGGGCTGCAAATCTCAGAATCTCATTATAGGAGCATATATTTTCAGATCACCGATTCACAAAACTCCCTAACCTCTGAGAAAAATATTCCCTTGTTAGAATTATTTTGCTTTTAATGTTCAAAAAGTGGCAAAAATCAATTTCAGTTCCTAAACTGAAATTCCTATCAACTTTCCATTCTACAATTTTGTTTACCCACCTCCTTCTTCTTCAATGATCTGATTCTGCTCTTTTTTCCTTTTGCTTCTACTCGGCCTTTGTATCTTATCATTTACTGTCATTCATTCCCCGTTCAATTTCCTCTTGCTCCACCTGCTACACTACCAGCTCAGCTTTCGAAGATAACTTCTCTTCGGCCCAGAACCTTAAATTATGAAAGTTAAACCCAAAGAATAGCGTTGTCAAAATGATTAACCTTTTATTTTTTCGTTTGATATATTCCCATTTGAGCATCCCCCAATTGATATTGAATCCAAATTGTTTTCTGAAAAAAACTTCAGTTTTTTTGTACAATGTCGAGAAAATTCATTGACTCATAATGAAAAATCTATTTCTCTTTTCAGTTCAAAAAAAAAACTTTTTTAAACGCTTATAAGGTTTCAAATCCGCTCACCATGAGTCCACATATTGATATAAGTTTTCGAATAAATAGTAGTTTTTCAGATAAATAGAAAATTCAAATTCAAAAAAATCATTTAATACAAAAAGTAGCCACCTAAAAACCGAAGGCGACATCGAAGAGAATAAGTAAACGAAATGACGGGAAATGGAGAAGAATGGCTGATAAGAGGAAGAGAGAATCATGAGAAATCATAGAGAAAAAACGTCTGCACTCTCTTCGGTTCAGAGCAGTGTCTCGAGAAGTGTCGGCATCTAAAAAGCGCTCACTGCTTCTTCTTTCCCATGAAGGAAGGTTCCTGGTGGTGCCAAGGTGCTCTTTATATTTTTCACTCTCTTTTTCTATCAGTAGGGCTGCCGACCCTCTGCTTTCCTGCAAAAGATAGAAAAGTGCATCTGGTCGTGCCATGCAATCTCTTTTGTTCCGCGTCCAAAAATAAAAAAGCGTCGCTCTGCTTTCTGATTTGTCTGGAAAAAAAAGAGTGAATGGATCAGTTTTGCTTCAAAATGTGAGAGAACACAAAATGGTGGAAGAAAAAAGATTAGAGAAAAGTAGAAAACTAGTGATGCTTTCTGGAAGGATTTCAGAAATCTGTCAAGATTTGTAGCCAGATGAAAAGACATGATTATGATTTTTGTCTGTGCAAACTCGAAATTATTTTTTCAGACCCAAAAGATCAAAGTTAAAAGCCACGCAAGCATCATTGTGGTTTTCATTATTTATTGGATCATTGAGCCTAGTACGTCTTCCTAGATTTTGCCAACGCTATTCCTGTTGACAAAAGGTTTATTGTTGGGAATCAAAAGTGACAAGGCGGGGACTATATTTTTTCCAAAAAAAAAAATTTATTTTACTCTATTTATTCAAGTTCATTTAACAATAAAGAAGGCAGAAAGACATGAGGGACATGTGCTAGGATAATAATCACAGACTAAAGAGAAGAAATTTAAAAAAAATGAAAAAAGAAACAATGATTCCAAAAAAAAGTATAGAATACAGAGAGAGAAAAATCAGTGTACAACCAGAAAAATCGATTTTCATTATAATTATCATAAGTCTTTCCGTTGTTTTGGTGAGTAACGGTCTGGAAAAAAAAAGAAGTGATTGGTAGTTATTATACCTAAAATTGGTCTGCTTGAAATTAATCTGCCTATTGAATCGGTCTGCTTCTACTGCTCAAAAAGTGGGGAAAACCAAGCTAGAGCGATATTTTTCTATCTCAAATTTTTATCAACTTTCCACTTTACAATTCTTTTTCTACCCACCTTCTGCGTCACATTCGTTTTGATTCTGTTCTCCTTTCCTTCTCCGTTTGATTTCCTCTTCTTACTTTTTTCCCATTAATCGCTCCTGCTCCCTCCTGATTCTTTCTGCTTCCTCATATTTTTCCCTCGGTGTTTTCAAAATAATTCGCGGTTTCGTTTCTGCGAAATCAGCTCTCGAAGGTAACTTCTCTTCGGCACAGAACCTTAAATTATGAAAGTTAGAACCAAAGTATAGAGTTGTCAAAATAACTAACCTTCCACATTTTCA
Organism: Caenorhabditis brenneri; assembly: GCA_000143925.2. NCBI lineage: Eukaryota > Metazoa > Nematoda > Chromadorea > Rhabditida > Rhabditidae > Caenorhabditis > Caenorhabditis brenneri. The sequence continues at coordinate 30,337 of GL379899.1, read as the reverse complement.
TTTGATATATTCCCATTTGAGCATCCCCCAATTGATATTGAATCCGAATGGTTTTCTAAAAAAAAATCAGTTTTTTTGTTTTATGTGAAGAAAAGTCATTGACTGATAATGGATGGTGGAACAATAAAGGAGGATAAGATTTGGAAATAAGAGAAATGAATTTGTTAGCTTTGATTGGGAATTTCGGAAAATATACGGGAACAGTAAGAGAAACCAAAAGACCCAACAAGATTTGATTTACACCGATTTCCCAAAATTAACACAATAGTCTATGCACTCCTTTTGACCAGCCCACTCAAACTATGTACAATTTCTTTTCATAGGAAATGTTATCAATTGTCTACAACACTCTTGTTTTGTTTTCTTTATACTTTTTTCTGTTAGTTCACTTGCCTTGAGTACTGGTGGAATCTGGAGAGTTGTTCTCATGGAGTGGGTAAGCAGGAGATGTCATGGCTGATTTTGTCTAAAAAATTTCAGCATTCATTTTTAATTTTTTCAAATGTTCGAAAATTAAAAAAAAAACTCAAAAAAAAATCTTACGTTCTTTTTTTTCCGAGCAATGAATTTGCTGTTCGAGTCGTTTACCTCATTATTGACATTATCGCTCTCTTTTTTCTGACCTCACAGTCTAATTTTCTCATTCTCCATCGCTTCGATTTCCGTTGTCCAGAAACAGTTGTTTTGGACTGAAAAGCTAAATTCCTTTGACTAAAACACACAAAATGTCTAGGTGATATCATCTCGGCAAAAAAAAACTTTTCTGAATTTATAAGAGGTTTCAAACCCACTTACCTTGAAATCACGTATTAAGATAAGTCTTCGAATAAATAGCAGTTTCTTAGATAAATAGAAAAGTTCAAATTCAAAAAAATCATTTAATACAAAAAATAGTCACCTAAAAACCGAGGCGACATAGAAGAGAATAACTATACTAAATGACGAAAAATGGAGAAGAATGGCTGATAAGAGGAAGAGAGAATCATGAGAAATCATAGAAAAAAACGTCTGCACTCTCTTCAGTTCAGAGCATTGTCTCAAGGGGTGTCGGCATCTAAAAAGCGCTCGCTGCTTCTTGTTTCCCATGAAGAAAGGTTCCTGGTGGTGCCAAGGTGCTCTCTATATTTCTCACTCTCTGTTTCTATCAGTTGGGTTGCCGTCTCTCTGATTTTCTGCAAAGAGCTCAAAAAGTGCAACTGGTCGTGCCATGCTCTCTTGTTTGGCGTCCAAAAATGTTGCTCTCCTTTCTGATTTGTCTGAAAGGAAGAGAGTGGGGGGGGGGGGGGGGATGAATTTTGTTTCAAAGTGTGAAAGAAAACAAAAAATGGTGGAAGAAAGTTTAGAGAAAAGTACCTCCTATGATATTTTCTGGAAAAAGTTCAGGAATGAGCCCCTACCAGATAAAAGGGCATGCATACGTTTGAAGTCTGTGCAAAT
>GL379899.1:8753-28603 GCA_000143925.2 Caenorhabditis brenneri | reverse complement strand
AGGAATCTGAATAGATTTTAGCCAGATAAAAGGGCATGCATACGTTTTGAAGTCTGTGCAAATAGATCAAAGTTCGAAGTCACTAAAGCATCATCGTGTGAAATTGTGAACAAAAAATACTGATAAGAACGGAGTTTTATCAGTTTGATGGGATTATTTATGAAAAAAAAAGACTTGAACAATAAGGGAGTTTGGAATTAATTCCTGATCGAAATTTGTAGTTCCAATGAATTTGAAATAAGTCAATTTGGTTGTCAGTTATTCAAGCAAAATGTGCATGCGGTTTTTTCAGGAAATTTTTTCGGAAAAGATTTTGACTACAAAAATGTTTTAGTTTTATTCCGAGGAATGTCGAAAAAGTAATCTTTTTTGGAAATTCATGATTAAGAAACCCCAATATTTGGATAACTTGGTGCTGGAATTTCTTTCCGTTTGAACCAAATGAATCTGATACATTAGGAAGGAGAAATCAGATTGAAAACATCTTTACATTTGGTGAAAATATTCAGACCTGAGCCACTTCTTAGCTGCTGCCGTGACAAAGAAGTGAACATGTCCCAAGTGTCTCCAACCATTCAGCCTGAGATTGTTTTTTTTCAAATTTTGCCACAAATTTTTCATTTTTATTGGTGGGATTGGAAAAGAAGGCGAACCAAGAACTAAAAGTTTTCAGCTGACTTCAGTTTATTCTAAATTTTTCATACAAATTCAAATGACATAAATCACAGGTAAAACTGTACAATAAATAAAATTCACTAGATATATGAATAATCATTATCATTATAGTGAGCCTTTTTGTGTTTCCGTCGTTTTGGTTGCATTGTACCTGCAATGATCAATGTTACATAAAATAATGATGATAGGAAAGCGATTAAAATTAGGCCGAAAGAAGTTGAACATCAAAAAAAAAGTCAGATCTGGAACTAGAAAACGGCGCGCAACTAGCAACGTTTTTGGGGTCTATGAAAAATGTTAAAAATACTTTCAAAAATTCCCGTCATTACCTCAAACCCCTACTTCACTATCCTAACAATCAATTTGATTCATCACAAACATTTTGACTCACTTCTTCTCTTCGTTGTGTTTGTCTCCTTTGTTGTTTCTTATCAGTATGTGCCTCCGGGTTTTGTTGTTGTTGTCGCTCTTTTTCTCCTCCTCTCTTGTGATCATCTACTGCTCTTTCTGTCTACCTTCGAATTTTCCGGTTTTAATTCTCCTTTTTCATCTTCCTTTTCAATCACCTGCTGGTGCATCTTCTTGATTTTTTTCGACTTTGGAATGGCTCGAAACTTTTGATTGTTTCCGCGAACTCTTCAAACACCAGCGAGAAAAAGCTGTAATTAATGATAATAGTTAGAACCAACACATAAATTTGATTTGAAAACCAACCTTCCAAATTTTTCAGATGTATGCGTTCCATTGAGAAAGCGCCGTATTTCATTTTCCTCATAGGTCTTTCACCTTAAGAAAAACACTTTTCACTTTTATACAGATCAAACATACTCACCAAAAGAATTCATATTTCTATAAGTAAAATCAGGCGAGAAGAAGCTGTAATAATAATAGTTAGAATCAAAACGTAAAGTTGCTATTAAACCAACCGTCCAAATTTTTCAGATGTATGTGTTCCATTCAGGAAGCGCCGTATTCCATTTTCCTCATAGATCTTTCACCTTAAGAAAAACGTTTTTTACTCTTATGAAACCCAAAATTATATTCCTCCTACTTCCTACAAAACCGTCATTTTTTTTCAAAGCTCGAAACAGCGATTTCAAAAGAAAATCGTATTTTCAAACTAGGGACAACTTTTTCTCAAAACTTTTTTCCAATTCATATTCATACTTACCAGGAAACACATATTTGCATAAGTTTTTGAGTAAATAGCAGAATAACTAATAGATAAAATTCAAAATAATCATTTAATATAAAAAAAGAAGTCACTTAAAATCCTGAAGCGACATGGAAAAGAATAACTAAACTAAATGATGGAAAATAGAGAAGAGTGTCTGATAAGAGGAAGAGACATTCCAGCGAGGTCATAGAAAAAACGTGTCGGCACTCTCTTCAGTTCAAAACACTCTCTCGAGCGGGCGCCGGCGGCTTCTCCCTCATTTTTATCTAAAAAGCCCTCGCTGCTCCCTTTCCATTCTCTCTTCCTGTCACTGCGGCTGCCGTCCCCTTCTCTTCTTCTTTTTTTTCCGCAAACGCGTCATCGGTCTCTCTCTTCGGCTCTTTTTTCGTTCCCGTCTTCTCTTTGAGAAGGGGGTCTTGGTGGTGCCAAGGAAAAAGTGTTTTGAGTGTGCAAACGACTACAAACGCATTTTTTTTCTTTTTTTTGCAAAATATCTGTAGAACAGACAGGCGGGATCATAATACCAACAACTACAATGCCATCCACCACATCCAGCTGCACAGTTGGTAAATCCAGGATGAGATTTGGAAGAATGAGATAACTCCGGAAGGTCTTCATCTGGTTTAATGTTTCCACACATGTTGATTGAGCAGCTTCCAGCAGAATCACAACGTTTGATGAATTCATGTTGAAGTCGAAAATCACGAGAATAGAAGAGATTCCGTTTCTCACAATAGCTCACCAGAGCTTCAGCAGTAATCTTGAGTGTGGCAAGGGGTGCATTGTCTTCATGTTGAATTTCGAGACAAGATGTTGACCCATTTGCTCGAACAAACAATATGAAACAGGGAACTATTTCCTAAAGAAACAGCCTTTTCAACAGTGATGTTCTGCTTTCAACATTCATTTTTCTTCAGTGTGTTTTATACCTATGAGCCCAAAGCTAAGGAAAATTGGCATTTTAAACACAAGGAATTCGTAACCGTTGAATTTTTACTGCGAAGTTTCTTGCTTTCTCTTCGTAAAACTGAGACATCAACTGTTCAGCTTCCAAGTTTATTTCTTTTTTTATAACTATTTCCATGCTCTCACTTTTTTCTTTTTCTGGAGTTAGGATCATCGAAATATTTTGATTGATTGATATATTTATTAAAATAAGGATAATAGCTACTTACATTTTCACAAAAAAATAAAGGGTGGGAGGCTGTTCCAGCAATTTACAGCACGATTAGAAAAATATTGGGATTAAATTTTAGAAGTTGTCATTTGTTTCTTGATCAAAAAAATTTTAACATACTATATTATATTGAAACTGGCTTGAAAACAATAAAAAAAGATCCGAGAACAGCGAAAGAAAGCGAGAGGAAATTAAATAAAACTCGTGAAACAACCTAGAAAATAATAGAAAATAACAAAATCAATATTAACACTTGTTCGGGCAGCATGATTCCTTAACCTCCTCAGCAGGTTCCCGTTCTTGTGAGGATGGCTTACATTTCTTTCCAAGCTCCATCAGTTTCATTACACTTGTCCACTAGTTCTAGAAGTGGCAAAATAAGTTTCAGAAATAATTTGCAGGTTTCGCTGTATTCATTAGAAAATGGGAAAAATAAACTCACCAAGTTATTGCAAAATGCCAGGAAACATGACTATAGCAAATGAAAATATAAATTCAGGAAAATCGAACAAAAAATGGCACCCGATTCCGAGGGTACACTTGTGGAGAAAAATGAGAAGAATGATAGGAAAAGGGAGGAATCTACTGAGAAGCGAGAGAGCATTCCCAGAGAAAAATAAGCATCTAGAGAAAGAGATGTTTTTGGTGGAGAGCTCTCCTGCTTCTCTCTCTCTCGAGCAACCCTCTTTCGGAGAAAAATTTTCTATGATCTCTCTCTCTGTCTCTTTCCGTTTTTTTTATGCTGTTTTCTTCTTTTTTTTTCCTTTCAACTTGCCTGACTTTGACAAACAGGAATGGTAGCAAAAGCAAGTCTGTTTATAAAAAGTTACTATACCAAAATTTTACTGAAATTAATTCAAAAACAGAAACAAAAATTTTGAAGAATATCATCCTGAAAAAAAACAGGACCATTGAGAACATTCAAAACAAAACTCGGAACGTTTATATCTGACCATTTCCCAAAAAAGTTTGAAATTCTTTCTAATGTTGACGAGCACTTCTTTGCCTGTAGAATTTTATCTCTCCTCATTTTTCCTCCTGTTTGACCGGCAACCTTCTAATGATGAAAACATCAAATTTCATTTTTCTCTGTTCAAATATAAAAAGCTTCATATAACTACATATTTATTGAAACTGAACAAGAGAAAACAATTCAAAAACTGTATAATAGAAAAGATTGAAGAAATTTTCATTCACAAAACCAATACAGCTAAACAAAAATAAATGTCACTTTCCTAACAGTTGTTGGCACCAGTTTTATCATATTTCCAAGGCAATTACATTTGCATATTCACTATATTACAGCCACAGTAAAAAACCAAACTTCAGAGTAGAACGCAACAAACAAAAAAAATCTCATCGCCAATTTCTATTTGGGGGAATCGGCTGGTGGTCTTCATTGACTGTAAGAAATTTCAGTTAGGTCGGGGTTTCGTGATTTTATGAGTCTTGAGAACCATTTTTGAAATTAACTTACTGCTCTCGTGCCAGAAACTACATCCGTTTGTATGACACTATTACAGTGCACTGGTGCCATTCTGAAAGTCAGAAGCATTGAAAACCCATCCTCTATAGACTGTTGGAAAAAAAAACTTACGGTTTTTACTTTTTCCACTTCAGGTTTGGTTGGTACCGAGTATGTTTTATCAACATTTGCAGAATGGCGACAATGCTGAAAGTCAGATAAATTTTGAAAAAAATAGAGAAGGAAATTTGAAGTTGACTTTTTTTTCAAATTTGGAGCACCGGAAAAAAATGATGAAAACTTCTGACGTTTGTATCGTACTCAACCAATTATCGTTGTCAAACTACAGGAGGATAGAAAATATGCGTATTAGAATTTAGAAAAATCGTAGAAGAAAAACCTAGAAAAGCAAAAGTAATTCAAAAAAATGTTGTATTTTTTTTGTTATATCCATCCAAAATAAGAAAAATATACTCACCAAGTTATCACAGTCGTATCACAGAATAGAATACTATAGAACATATATACAGGCTACATTCAGAATAAATTCAGAAAAATCAAATAAAAATAGCACCCAAGTCCAAGGGTACACTGAGGGGAGTAGAATGAGAAGAATGACGGGACAAAGGGGATATCTGACTTCGAGGAGAGAACGAGAGAGGAGAAGGTTCACAGGAGAAACACATGGTGTAAAATGAAAGCCATTCTCTTCCACTGTTACACTTTTCAGGAACGAGGGACTCTTCTGCAAGTCCCCGAGGAAAAATATCGAACCCCTAATTATCTGATTTTTCTTTCTTGACCAATAAACTGAAGGAGCACATGAAAGACATATTGACAGCTCTGTGGATCACTAAAAAAAACTTCCGTTTACATCTTTTTTCATTCGATCTTTTCGATGAACTACTCATTTCATTAAGTTCGATTTTCTTTTTTTTTGCATAATATGAAACTATATTTGAACTTAAATAACAAATTCATTATTGCAACAAGAAAAAATAACAAATAACAGAAAATATAACAAAAAAATTACTTCGCCGCTGCATCTCCTCAGAATCTTCCGATCAATAGATGTTCATCTGCTGAAAAAAAGATTTGGTAGTTGAAAAACTGTCATTCGTTTTAATTCTATGTAGAAACTAAATCCTCAAAAATTAAATAATTTTTTGCAGCTATTTGCGAGTTTCACTTTAACATTTTTTTGAAAAAAAAAAACTTACGATCCTCACTGTTATGACGGGTGAGTTCATGACTGCTTCTCCCCTGGAAATTTTAAAAATTAAAAAAAAAGACATCGAAAACAAGTTTGATGCTACACACAAAACTGATTTTTTATATCAGAAAAAAAAAGAAATTGCAGTCAGATTTTAGAAAATTTGAGAATTGAATAAAAAACATTTTGGTCAGAGCATGACGCGTTTTGAGTCATTTTTCAGATATGACATCAATTTCTTAGCAATTTTTAAAAATTCTTTTGACATCAAGATCAGGGCTGTGCGAAAAAAAAATTTCGAAAAGAATCGAAAAAAAAAATAACTTTTCGAAAATTTTGGTCCAAAAAAATTCGAAAAACTTTTTTATCGAATTTTTCAGGACGAAAAAAATCGATTTCGAAATTTTTTCTCAATTTTTTTTTTGGCGAAAAAAAGTTTTCCGGTTTCAAATGGCGAAAAATATTTCGGTTTAAAAAGGAAAACGACCGAAAAAAATTTTGCGAAAGTTTTTTGCGCACCCCTGAGCAAGAACTCGAAACCAATCAGACACAGTTCGGGAAATCTTAGCTAGATCCATAAAAACTGATCAACTCACATTTGTCTCTTCTATGGGCTCACAAGTCCATAACAACCTCTTTCCTATTCTTCGGGATAGTACGCCATCGTAGCTGATTGCCTATTACCTGGAAAAAATTATAATTGCGGGAAACCAAATTGATTTATTTCGCAGTTTATGAAAATATTCGAATCAGAATTTGACTGGCAGAAAATGCTTTGTTGAAATTGAATCGCAGTTCTATCCTACGGGAAATGAGAACTATCGTTTTTCTTTTTTTTTTCCAGCAGACTCTACAGACATAAAAAACAAAATTCGAGATATCTTTGATACAATCAACATTTTCTAGACCCGTGAAAAAGTTTTGAAAGCATGGCTCATGCTCGAAGTCAACATGAACAAAAGCGTAAATGTTCGTAGAAAATATTTTCAGTTACATATTTTTACCAAATAGTTTCAGTTCTGATTGTTAAGCTAACATCTTTTTCGATCGATCAAAAAACTCACAAAGGGGAATAAACAACTTCATCATGTTCTTCTGCCCGCAGATCGATTTGAATTCAACGATATCTAAAATTAATGTCATATTATCAGATCAGAGAAAAAAATTGTACTCACCAGAAAAAATATCACATTATTGGTAACAAATAAATACAGTAAAAAAAACTAAAAATAATCAGAATAAATAGAATAGAATAGCCGACCGAATCCAGGGTAGCAGAAGGGAAAGTATATACAAAATGACGGGAAGATGGGAAGTTTGGGGAGGGGAGCGAGAGAAGAAGATTCCGAGAAAGAGAAATAGTGTAAGAGAGACATCTAAAATGCAAACAAATTTTCGCTCCGAACTGCTTTCCTCGCTGTCCTGTCAGTCATCTCGGGGAACTGCGGCAGCCCAGTTTCCTATCTTCTTTTTGTGTGACCCCTTTCTTTCAGTTTTCTCCCCATTCGCTTTTTTCACTGCTGTTGGTAAGAGGGTTTGAGAAAGAGATATATTTGAATTAGTTAAACGTCGCAAGTTGAGACTCCAACTGTTGCAAAAACGAATGAAACCTGCAACAGGCGCAAAAAACTCCTATGAAATCCAACTCTGGAAAATACAAAGGTTTTTCTGATCTGCGTGTATTTTTATCTTGAAAAACTAACCAAAATCAAATCTGCTCGGACATCTCTCGTGCCAGACCAAACTGTTTTCGCGATTCAATGCAGAACCTGTTTCTATAATCCTTAATTTTGAGAAGAGTCACTCTGAAAATGAACTCAATGGGATTGCAATAGAAATTTGTCTGTCTTAGTGGCAATTCATGACAACATTCGATTACGAGAGAAAACCGGAATTTCGGACACTGACTACAAAAACCGGCAAAAAAAATTTCGAATCAAGTTTTGAGTTACCTAGTTTCCTTTTCTTGGTAGACTGAATTTTTGACAACAAACTTACTAGTGAGCTGATGGGTCTTGTACAGTCCACTTACATTTTTTTGGAATACATGCCGACAATGATAATGTTGTGATAAATTATGGGCCAAGTTAGGGATAAAAGCATTGAAAATTGTGAAAAATCATAAAAATTGTAGGCGTACTAAACACAAAGTTGCCTGAAACAAAAATTTGCATTAGATAGAATTCAGAATAAAACCACTCACCAGAAATAATAGATAGTTGTGCTATATAATATATTCAATAAGGTGGATAAACATTACGAGAAATAATTTTGATTTGGACATACTTGGCACAAAGCTCAGAGAATAAGAGGCGGGCAAAAAGGAGGCAGTTATTAGTAATTGGATGCTTTGACAAAATTCGTATAGCAAATTTTGAACCTTTCCGGCATAGAAATAACATTAGTACCTTTATCAATAATTATCTTCGACCTTACTCACATTTCGTATAGTTGTATGATAAACTAAAATCCTATTTGATCTTTTGAACAAATTTATGTGTAAGAAACTAATAAGTTTCTTCCCAGGTAGGATGAATAATTTTTCAGTTGAAAATAAAGATGTAACTATTTTTGAACACATATGAGTGTAAGAAACTGATGACTCTTTTTCAGACAGAACAACTATCTCTTTTATTGAGAGTTACGAAGCAGATATTTGATACAAGTTCGAAAAACCTGAAATTGACTTAATTCCTTCAAATTCAACAATGTGAGCACAATTGGCAAGCCAGAACTATTGGAAATCCCCTTTGGGAGCGTGGTAAAGGCCTAAATTTTTTTCTGCGTTTTTATGCGATATCTTTTCGTTTTTAGCGCTTGTTTTACGTGTTCAAAATAATTCAGTTCAAAGAAATTTGATTTGACAAAATATTAGGTTGAGTCTAAAGTCTTGCACCAAGAACACAGTTTCCAAATTTTTTTAAAAACTTTATTTTAAACCATTATCAGTCTACAACATATTCGCCATCATGATCAACAACATAAGTCCAACGAACTACTAGACTCTCAATACCAGCAGCCCAGAACTCTGGCGGCTGCGCATCAAAGAATTGTGCGATGTCAGTTTGCAGTTCACTCTGGTCGTTGAATCGTTTTTCACGCAGATGAGCCTTCAGAGCACGGAACAAGTGGTAGTCGGAGGGAGCCAAGTCCGGAGAATAAGGAGGGTGAGGGAGAACTTCCCAGCCCAGTTCGTCGATTTTTGCTTGAGTCAACTTCGCTACGTGCGGTCTTGCGTTATCATGGAGTAGGGTAGTTTGAACTCTTTTTCCTCTTTTCTCCCCAATTTTTTCGGCCAACTTCTGAAGTTGAGATGCATATACTTGAGCAGTAACCGTATGACCCGATGGCAACAGTTCCCAGTATAACATTCCTTTCATATCCCACCAACAGCACAGCAATACCTTCTTTTCGTGAAGATTTGGCTTTGGCTCTTTTGGTGGTGGTTCTCCGCGAGGGAGCCAAGATTTCTTTCGTGTATGGTTGACATACAGAACCCAGCTTTCATCACCAGTAACCAGTTGCCGGAACAAATCCTTCCTGTGCGGACGGAGCAGCAATGACTGAGAGACACTTACCCTTGCTGCCAACTGAAAAGGGTGAAGTTCGTGAGGGACCCATGTCGACACAACTTTTCTGTAACCAAGAGCCTCAAGATGTCGAACAATGGTGGTTTGGCAACAGGCAAGCTTCATTGACAATTCACGTGTGCTGGCGTCCGGATTGCATTTGAGGGCTTCACGGATATCATCATCATTCAGAACAGATGGGCGTCCAGAACGAGGTTGATCTTCGAACGAAATATCTCCGGACTGGAAACGATTGAAGAATCGATTGACTGTCCATCGACTTAGTACATCTTCCTTGAACGCAGCGTGGATATTGGCAGTTGCTTCGGCGACACTGTGGCCTTGGAGGAATTCGTAGTAGACAATAGCTCGAAGTTGTTCTTTACTTAGTGTTGACATTCTTGTCTAGCGGGAAGAGCTGCGCGCTTATATATTCTACAGATGGAAGTTTCTAGAATGTGCTACCATAATATAATGTTCAGGAAAATTCCAGAAAATTCCAGAACTTTCTAGAACAAAAAATTAATTTTGGTGCAAGACTTTGGACTCAACCTAATAATCAATTGTCGAAAACTGAAAACAGACTTCGATTGAAAGCCTCCCCGAGTCATTTCGGTCAACTTAGACGGTTAGAGAGAATGATTGACAGCCGAATTAAAAATAAATCTGAATTTTCTGAAGTGATCTGAGCTTTCCACAAACTGTTGACATATCCATTGGCCGAAACGTTTGCTACCTCGACACTTTCAGTGTTTACGTGATAATGTACCTTCATCATGAATACATTTTCAGTTCACTGTTCCCTACTCAGTTGTGTACAGCAGGTTGAAAAAAAAGAACAAACATTTGGCGGAAATTTTAGGTTCCGAAAGAATTCGCTGGACAAGTTCCCACGCTATGGAAGATATTCTCACGAAAACATCATGAGATCCTTCAGTTTCGTTTTTGTACAAAACGTTTTCGATACCGTTGAAAAACGATTAGACAGAAATTTTGGGAGTTTTTTTTTCAGAATTTGAAAAACAAAATCTCACGCTTCGGGGTGATCAGATTTTTCGCATGAAATAACATGAACACCATTCCATTCGAACAACTTTTTGCTTCATTCCCATATAATAAAAACTCGATGTGTTTTGTTTAGTTCATCAATCCATACGTGTAATTATATATCAGAGTCAAGCCATCCAAACACAGCCTGACCAAACATTGATGATGATTAGTGATGGAAACAAGAATTCCACTGCTTTTCAAGCTTGGTTTCGTTCAGAAAACTCCTAGATTCAGAGATCTGCTTTTTTAGAAACCGAAGATTGCCACAAACAACATGCCTACATATTTTAATTTATTCAGTAGAAGCTTCTCAATTACAAAAAAAAACAATACAGACAGCACATAAAATTGAGGTAAACATGAAAAAGTACAGCGGTAGAATAAGAACAAAAAACAACTACAAGGCAGATTATAAAAAAATTAGGCACAAATCAACAAGTCATAAGTCCACTTTCAGCGTTGGATGATCCGCTTGGACGAAACTAATCCTGATGCTCGGAGCAAAAAAAAAAGTTCAGAAAAATCAAAAAATGAAGGCGTACTAATCACAAAGTTGCCTGAAATGTGAAAAATGAGGAAATTGAAAACGAAAACTGAAAACTTACCAGAATAATTATTTAAATTGATGTTTTAAATGACGAGAATAAATATATGATAAAAAGATGGAATAGGTATATGAATAGAATAAAGTGGAATCCAAAACTTAGAAATAATCATATAAATTTAGGCATACTCGACACAAAGTTACCAGCGATGAAGAATGAAACAAGTTCTGTAAAATAAGAGGCGGGGAGAAACGAAACGAGAGATCAAAGAAAGAAAGAGAAGTAAAGAAATTTTGACTATAGCAAAATCTCACGCTTTGTCAGATATCGAAGAAATCAGGCGGAAATATCACGAGTTCTTTATCAGTCACAAACCACTGCTTTGTTGTGCAGCAGTATCTTGATGGTTTGGTCTTTTGGAAAAATAGGGAGCAGGCAAAAACTGGAAGCTTTGACAAAATTCGTATAGCAAAGTCTCACGTTTGGGGGGGGGGGGGGTTTCGAAAAAGCCAGCCGGAAATATCCCGAGTGCTTTTATCAATCGTAAACCACAACCCATTTTTCGTGAAGCAGGTTAGAGAGACTATGATAGTCTGAAGTTGGAAGTGGTTGTGTGGTCAAACTATTTTGAAAACTAGCTCATTGTGTTTGATCTGCTTCTGAATTTTGAACTTGATTTTTTATTGAAATAGGCTTGTTGTTGATTTGTTATCAATTGCTCCTTTGTAAACAAAATTCATGATCTTTGCAGTTTTGGTCTCGAGTTCCTTGTTGTCGAGTATAGTTGAACTGGTGCAAAAGGATGCTTCTCCGAAGTTTCGCTTTAGAGTTTTATTCGTTCCACTCCAAGTTAATGAAATAATTATGAAAAAATTTATTGTCAAAACCAGAATAGCACAAAGTGAAGATATTGTTAATTTTTAATGTAAGAAAACCAATGGAAAAAAGTTAATCGAGAAAAAGTTGAAGAAGTGAAGGTAGGATAGGTGGCGAGATAGTTTTAAGGTAGATATGTAAGAGGTTAAGAAAAAAGAACAAGAAGCTCGAAATAAGAAATATGAAAACAAAGTGACTAAATCTAAAAATACATTGAATAATAAGAAAAACAACAAAAAATTATAAAAGAAGAGAAGCGTTATGTGCAATGGATCTACAAGAGAATATAACAAATAACTGTAACTGCGATGTTATCCAGCAATTGGAAACGAGATATATGTATTTGACATAACCAATGAAAACACATAGAAATCATTTTTGATCCATTTGAAATCTGAAACCATTTGTTACAAAATGAATCATCATTTTCAAAAAAAAAATAACTGCATATATTGCTGTGTTGGATGAATTGTGTGAACGCTTATATGATCTTGGTTGAAAAACGTCATAGGTACAAAACGTCACTATTTCAAAATGCCCCGTCTCCAAATAACTAGAAGTCACAAAACAAAATCTTGCCCAAAAGAATGCATAGATTGCAGGGAATGAGTTAACGTACCGGAAATTGTTTGTTGCATGAGGAGACGTCATCCATACCGTAGTATCATGCAACATCAGATTCATCTTCCAACGTTTGGTGGTCTGTTTGCACAAAACTTATCCTGATGCTCGGAGTATAAACAAAATTCAGAAAAATCAAAAAAATGGAGGCGTACTAATCACAAAGTTGCCTGAAATAAAAAAAAGTGAGGAAATTGAAAACAAAAACTGAAAACTTACCAGAATAAATACATAAGTTGATGGCATAAATGACATGAATATATATAATGAAGAAGCGGAATAGATATATGAATAGCTTAAATATGAATAGAAATTAGAAATAATCATATTAATTTAGGCATACTTGACACAAAGTTACCAGGAAAGAAGAATGAAACAAATTCTGAAAAAAAGGAGGCGGGGAGAAACAAAACGAGAGATCAAAAAAAGGAAGAGAAGAAGAGAAGTTTTGACTATAGCAGAATCTCACGCTTTGTAGGATATTGAAGAAATCAGGCGGAAATATCACGAGTCTTTTATTATTCACTACTCCTTTTTGTATAGCAGCATCTTGATGGTTTGGTCTTTTGAAAAAACAGAGAGTTGGCGGAAATTGGAAGCTTCGACAAAATTCGTTAAGTAAAATCTCACGCTTTGCAGGATATCAAAGAAGTCAGCGGAAATATCATGAGTACCTTGTCAGTCACAAGACTCAGTTTATTTTCGTAAACAGGTAATCAAACTGAAATGTTTCCGCTGTTCCCGATCACTGCACATGTGAGGATGGGGGGAATGGAACGACAGTTAGCTGCAGAACAGGATTTAAATTGCAGTGTTTATAATAATTTTATCAAAAACTTGGCTGCTTTAGTATCTAAAAAGGCATCATTTTTAGCCTGGGTCTTAAGGAAAACTTATGGAGATTACGTCTTGAATAAGTGTCATTCTATGTCCTTAAGTTACATATGTGAAGAATGGAAATTTTCCAGTAGTCTGCAGATCAACTAGGGCTCCGAATGAAAACAGATATGCTGATCCGCTTCAATTTTGACTCATGTAGGTTTCCTTTGAATTGAAGGTTATTTCGAACTCCTCGTTCCTTCATATAAAGTTTGAGAGTGTTTCCGTTACCTGGTGGCTACCTAGTGCTCAAAATAAGAATAGATATACTCACATCCGTTCTAATCTTGACTTATGGTGCGTGTTGTGCGCATAAATTTATTTGATTTTACCGTGTTTTGATGTTTGTTTATTAAGATGAAATTTGAAAAAAAAATACAATTCAAAATTGAATGATGCAATACATTAAATTTAAAACATTTGGAGTTAAAGATTATCCATTGAGAACCAAAATTAATCACAAAATAAGGGAGAGAGATGTAAAGAAACGTGTCAAAAAAAAGAATTGGGTAAAAACAAGGCTGACATTATATTATTTAATGGCTAATTGATATGTTTCCTTCCTAGCGAGATTGTACTGAGGAGTCTCTGCCATGATGTCGACGAAGCATGTGGATTGAAGGATTGTGAGTTTGATCAGTTTTGATGAGAGTGAATCGGCAAAGTTCTTTGATTACAAGAGGAGCCTGAGAACTTGGGATCCTTGAATGCCATGGGGTCTGGTCCATTGTTCGCTAATGAGTTTGGTTGCTGGTGTGTCCGATTCTGTAAAACGTTTCAATTGTTGCAAGGTTCCATGAATTCTGATTTCCAAAACTCAATCGAAATCTCGTTGGAAATCTCATCGGAATCCTCCTCCACGCCGTCAATTCCCTCGTTGTTGTCGTTGAAGTCGTTCGTAGTTGAAAAAAAAATTGAGCGTTATTAGGTTTTGAAAATTTTGGAAATTACTACTCAAAAGAACCCTTGAGGATGGAAATAACTACTGCTGTCCGTTCTATCTAACCCTTTCAAAGAATAAAGTAAGTCGAATGTGGCCTCCTCTGACGTAAGATTTCCAAACGCGAAGACATTCGGAAGATGGGGGGAGGTCTGCTCACTAGCTCGCGCAATATGGGGATTAACTAATACTAGGGGGGAGGGGTAGACTATTCGAACAGTTTCGCGGATTACGTATCGCTTACGCAAAAAAAGAGAGAAGGGAAAAGAAAGAGACATTAGGAAATTCAGTGACTTATCCTGATTACGTGGAGCTGTTACGTCTGGATTATATCATCTGAACAAACAGACAAGAAAGATCAAATGTTCAACAGATCAGACGGATTAGACCCGGATAGTGTTGTGATCCGAGAATGGCCCCAGCAAAGTAGGTCCCACGTGGAGGAACCTTTACTATTGCTCATTCAAACTAGTGAAGGGTTCTCAGCCTAATTTTCAGTCCTCAGGCAGCTAACAGCAGAATAACTCGCGTGATTTTCAGTTCTGCCAAAGAAATGTAAGAGTCGAAGAAGTGAGGTCATCTTTACTATTTTTAAACCCCCACCCACACTAATTTCAGCTTCACAAGCTTTTCCTGTCCGACATTCTTTAAGCCCACACTCTTAATTTTGAATAAAGTTATAGCAGCCCCCAAGAAAGTTCGTTAACATACCGCAGAACAATCGAATTCCTTTCCCTTTCTACATTGCTCCGGAATCCAGAACCACATTGCGTGCCTCAACTTCTTTACCAATTCCATCTTTTCATCGACTGTGATTCTGACTTGCCAAACTGGTAATTTTCCAGACCCATGTCCAGAGAAAGCTATTCTGAAGCCATGCTCTTTGAGCAAGTCCGCCATCACTTCCAAAGAGTCCTCATCTTTTGCTTTCAAGTTTTCAAGTTGTTGTACACTGTTGTTCAGGATTGTTTTTCTGAAAATTTTGAACATATTCATGTATACTCAGAGCAAAACATTCTAATTTCTTGCTAATATGGTCCGTTAGGTGATTTCAGATAGGTCAGAAAACTGTGAAAGGGTCATAACTTCCAGAGTTTTTGCCGGGGATTCAAATTGCTGGATTAGACCACGATAGTGTTGTGATTCGTCCCAAAAGAATAGGGTTTACATGAAGAAAATATTACTATTGCTAAATGAGACTAAAAATCGTTCAGCCTTAATTTAAATCCAGAAATCAACTTAATGATACACTACTCTTTTCGTCTTGCTCACAAAAGTACACTATGAAAGAAAAATTGAGACAGGATCTGAACTAAACAAAATGGAATGAAACACACCTGTCAGTCATAAGAGTTATCCATTTATCGTCGTAAATTTCCCCATTCAATGCCGCCAGGAACTCTCCTTTTTCGAAATCTCTTGCGAAGATGCCCAAACCTTTCTTATCCGTCTTCTTCAGTTCGATTTTCGGATTGATGTATCCAGTGGAGATTTTCTTGTAGTGATTATCCTTCCAGTTGTCGAAAGGTGTCTCCCAGTAACTTTTTTCGCGAGCTTGACAAATTTTTTGAGGAACCTTCCGACTTTCTTTCCATTTCCAGCGTACTCAACAGCATCATTGTGGAGAACTTTGCATGACGAAGAGTGTCGAACAGCCAGGTGTTATCTCTTTCGACATTCATCCAGGCGAATCGAGAAGCAGCGATTGTGCTGGCAATGAATGGATTCTCTTCAGTCACAGTCTTCACTTCCTTCAGGTCCTCGCAGCGGATGTAAAACTGACAGTCATCCCGACACTGTTCCGCTGAACACGATCCCGAGTTGTTCGAATGTTCAGCACATTTCAGACGTAACTCTGAGTTGAAGTCCTTCGTGTCAAATTGCTTTGAAGTCTTTGATTGGAATCTTATGGTTCTTCTCCAGGAAAACAGGCCAGAATCCTTTTGCCATGTACAACTCCTCTCAATTAGAGCAGGGACAGCGGCAGAAATCTTTCCGACCAGCTCCAACCCATTCACCTCGAACTTCTCCATATGGTCGGCAATCTGTTGCAACGCGGCAGCGTGACCGTCAACAAGCAGCTTCACTGTCGCTTTCATCTCTTCCAATCCGGCGTCCATTGATTGAACTCTCTCCAAACATCTCCTTGTATTCCTGGAATAAGGATTTATTGAGATTTTGTGTAACAAAATCCTGAAGTCAGGAAGAAAAAACCTAAAGACCTATAGTTCTACCTAAAATACCTAAAAATTTCCTAAAAACTATATTTTTATAGCTTACCGAGAAAAAGTTGATCCTGGAGGCAAGTTGACGTTCCAAAGGAGTAGAAGATGAATATATTGAGGTTGATATCCATTTAAAAATTTTAAAATAATCAGCATTGTAGAGTCCACCATTCCAGGGTAGACTAAATGAGATAAATGAATTGGATTACTGTTCCACTGCTTATATAGCAGAACCCCAAATGGGCGTGGTCAAAAAAGGGGCGGGAGTTTGCCGATTTCCACTGGTCGATTGGCAGAGAACTGCAAAGAGTTGCGTGGAAAGAGGTGGGGGGAGGATGGTCCAGTAGCAGCTCACGCAATTCCGATTACGTCAAACTACGAGTGATGGGTAGAGGAGTGTTACAGTAAGTTGGATGACGTAAAAATTAAGCAAAAAAAAGAGAGAAGGGAAAAAAGAGAGAGGCTAGAAAAGTGAATGACGTATTCTAATGACGTGGATCGTTTACGTCAGGATTTCATCATCTTAACAAATAGTCAAGGAAAGATCAGATGTTCAAGTGGGCAGATGAATTAGGTCCGAATGGTAATTTGACTCTTCTCAGAATGATAAGGATACACAATAAAGTAGCATTCAATATGACAAACTCACTATTCTGAGGCTCAAATACTGTTAATCAGTCAGATTTTGATTTCGAACAGCGTTCGAACTCTTATCCCAGTTCTGCAATTTTTCAGAAAAGGCGAGTAGACATTTTGATGTTGCAGTTTGAGATCTAGATGGTGGAAGTGCTGAAGATAGAAGTGCCTTTGGTGCCACATTTTTTTGATGTCACATCTTGACTTCCAGTCGAGGTGCTGAAAGTTTGCCAACAGAAAACTTTTTTTTCAGAAGCATTTTCACATAATTTGTCAGTTGACAACTTTTCACTCTCTTTGATCTTGTCTATGAACCAAGATACGATGCTCCAAATATGATACATGAGGAGCATAACTATTAGAATATAAGAACCCCGGAATTTGAAATGTTTTATTTTCTATGTGAGACTTCTTAATTTTGTTCAAAAACTGGGCGGCCACTTTTTTTCGAAGATGTGCTTCTGTTATCATGAAAAATGTAAATTATATTCCGATATCCCAGAATTTTCCGTTTTTTCGAGGATGGGAAGGGGGAAAACGATTCCCAGATTCCATACTGTCCACGTTCTGGGAGGGGGAATTAAAAGCAAGAAAAAAAAAAGGTCACGTGTTTTTGAAGATTTGGAACATTTCGAAAAAGCCAACATGAAAAAAACATTTCTAGAAAAAATATTTGCTCTGTTGATTTCGTCTCTTGGAATTTCTTCGAAGTTTCAACCGTCACCAAATGAATACTTTGAGAGTGCTGCTCACCAAAAAAGGTTACCAGATTCTATATTACAGAAAAATAGCAATGAAAATGAATCTGATATTGCTTTAATTTCGTTTTCAAGTATAGCCTGTTTTCTCTGTAATATAGAATCTGGTAACCTTTTTTGGTAAGCAGCACTCTCGGAGTATTCATTTGGTGACGGTTGAAACTTCGAAGAAATTCCAAGCGACGAAATCAACAGAGCAAATATTTTTTCTAGAAATTTTTTTTTCATGTTGGCTTTTTTGAAATGTTCCAAACCTTCAAAAACACGTGACCTTTTCTTGCTTTTAATTCCGCCTCCCAGAACGTGGACAGTATGGAATCTGGGAATCGTTTTCCCCCTTCCCATCCTCGAAAAAACGGAAAATTTTTGCTGAAATTCTGGATTCTTTCGAAGAAACGTTCATTTATCCAAAGAAATCAATGTTTGGTATCAACTTCTGGAACACATTATATATTTTCTCACTTTTCAGGTTTTTCGAACCGTAGTTCGGAAATCTTGGGAATAAATCACAGAAATATGAAAATTATGATGAATCCCAATGAAAAAACAAAACATTTCTGTTACAAATCCTTGTTTGTATTACGTGTAAAAATTACGTGTAAACCTCAGCCTTTGTTTACACTTTAACCTTCTGACCTTTTCTGATAAGATCTAAGGTCAATGTAACCATGAATTTACGTCAGTAAATTCAGTTCTGTTTTGACTTCAAATCTCTCTCTATTTTCTCTCTTGGTCTTGGCAATAAAGAAGTTTGATTACAACTCGTGTTCCGGTCCGGCTACTCTCAATATTATGAAGAAGATCTTCTCTCAATTTGGCAATCCGGAAGTGCTGGTAACGGACAACGGTAGTCAATTCACATCATCCGTCTTCCAAGAATTTTGCACTCAAAATGGCATAAATCATATTCGATCTCCACCCTACCACCCGCAGAGTAATGGGCAAGTTGAACGTTTTGTCGATTCATTTAAAAGATCTCTGATTAAATTGGAAGGAGAAGGGAACATCGAGTCAGCGGTACAGAAGTTTCTCCAAGGATATCGTTCGACTCCATGCAGTGCCAGCCCCAATGCTTTGACGCCTGCCGAAAACTTCCTTGGTCGAAAAATCCGGACCGTATTGGACCTGCTCCTGCCCACATTCTCCGACACTACTCTCCAGCGTAATGAGAAGATGGAGCTAGGATTCGACAGACAGCACGGCGCTCGTCATCGTGAATACGACACCGATGACAAGGTTTATGTTAAAATCAATACCAACCAGAGTACTTCCACATGGCTTCCAGGTATCATAGTTGGAAAAGTCGGACACACCATCTACGATGTCAACGTCAATGGTCGAACCGTGAAAAAGCATGCAAATCAACTTCGATCCCGTGCCATGCCAACTCCCTATCCTGAATTTGTGGAATGGCTGTCCATGGAGACGAATGCTTACAACATGCCCCCTACAACCCCGTCACCTCCACCGACACCGCCAGCGAATTCACCTGCTACAGTCATCCCTGTCATACCCCTGACAAGGGAACCATTTAAGTCGTTGGAAGATTCATGACAAACCAACTATATGAGGTGAAAGAGGACCTTTGAAAACCTAACATTCCACTCTCAAAACCTGCTTACGAGAAATTTTTTGTTTCACCAATTTTTCAACTATGCATGACCAAAATATGATTTATCAGAGTTCTTGACGTTATAATCGTCTCTAAACTTCTAAATTCGATCAGATAATTGTTAGCGGGTGGTTATTAATCAGTTCACAGTAGTTTTACATCATTTCCAGGTGTTTGGACACTCTCATACCCGAGCGTCGGGTGCCAAAAGCAGTTATTTCGGTTTCAACTTGATTAGACCTTGTAAAAACGTTTTCTAGGCGAATTATGTTCACTTGAATATAGCTCGATTTAGTACTGAAAAACGATATTTGCTGATTTTTCAGCATCACCGAAGTTTCGTAAGCAGGTTTGGAAAGTGGAATTTTAGGTTTTCAAAGGTCCTCTTTCACCTCATATAGTTGGTTTGTGATGAATCCTCAAACGACTTAA